>CAEGAE010093872.1:0-42129 GCA_903067095.1 Girardinus metallicus | reverse complement strand
CGCTGGAGAGCGCTCACAATGAAGACCTGAATTGACTTTAATGTTTTATTTTGTTTTGTTGTTTTTTTTTGTTTTTTGTTTTTTGTTTTTTTGAAGGGGAATTATTTTTCATAAGCTGGAGTGTCAAAATCAGTTTGGCTCCATATCTGGGACTCCAAATCACCTTTGGCACGATGTGAACTTGACACAATCGACTGCGGTGTTTGTTGCACTTCATGTTGTCATGTGATTGCTAATTTCTGGCTAATTTGATCTGCTAACACATAAGGTGAGAGCATGCACAGCTTTTTGCACAGAAAGGAAACAGATCAGCTGATCTTTGTATGTAGAGCGATAATTAGCTTGACAGTATCAGGGTTTCATTTCCCTCTTTGTTACCGTGAGATACTTCTGCATGTCATTCAAAAAAGATCTTAAAGGCATCGAACCCACAACGTGTTTTTTTGTATTTTCATTACCTTTACGTCCCTGTCAAATGAAGTCTTTCCACAGGCGAGTCGGTTTCTGCTTGCAGCTCTGTTTAAGTCTCTCCTTCGCTGCGACGCAGCCGCTCTCTTCCACACAAATCTTGGCTTGAACGCTTCGCTATCGCGTCCTGATGAAGGCCAAGTGGATTTGTTTGATGCTTGGAGTCAAAAGAACATCAGAAATAGCTCCCTGTGCGCGCCGCAGACGTCCTCATTGGTGCCGTCTGAGATGGTGAGGAGGCTTAGGGAGCTGAAATGTATAAGATGAAGCGGAGGAGCGCGAAGGGGAGAAGAATGAAGACCGGAAAAGGAAGAATTGCAGATTTTTCTCAGAGTCAAACTCATAGAGGCTTGCTGAACGTTGTTCCGATTGGACAAGGGGTTACAGGGTTTTCATAAATCCTATAGAGTTCAAATGTATTTGGAAACATTATGTCACAAAACAGAACTAAAATGGAAAAGTTTTCATTCACAGATGGTGTTGAGGTCCAGAAATTGTGAAGGTCACATTAGGCCACTGTTGAGAAATCGATTCTTCCCATTTTCACTCAAGTCTGGTCAAAAATCTGCTTGCATTTGCATTTTGCTTGTTCTGTAAACTGTACTTCAGTACCTTCTGATTAATCATTACTGAGACAAATTTCCTATGTTGGGGACACTATGTGGTGTCTTGATCTTGGTCGGTAATAATGCCTATTTTTAAAACATCTGATTGCCAGCCAAAACACCAATGATATTTTTTGTTATTGTAAAATTGGATATAAATTCAGGCAACACGGTGTTAAAAAGACCAGCTTTAAACCTAGTCCTAAATGTAGAACAGTTTTCTACCCCCTAAAAAAAAACTCCCAAAAAACTCTGGGCTAATTTGCACATTTTACAGGGAGGAGCAGGAATTCGAGTTGGGCATTAAGCACACACAACTTTGTTTGGGGCAAAGACATTCTGGAGCTGTGAGTTAGCGAACTGCTGTATGCTCTCTGAACAGCCCAGCAGAGGTACAGAAATAGTAATAATCACCAGAAAGCAAGCAGACACACTGTTTAAAATGAATAAAAACATGACAATCAGAAGAGAATAGCATCAAATCTTTCCCGCCATGCTCTCTATAAGCTTCTGCAGTTGAGATACTGGTGTCATTTGTAACTTTCGTTGCGGATCAGCCCCTCTTGTGTTCTCCCAGAAGCCCCGGCTGCATCCATGTTTACAGCCGCAGGACGGTATAGATGTGTGTGTGCATCTCTATGTCTGATTCTATGCAGCTGTTGGAAACCAGCGCAGAGGTTGGGGGTGCGGCTGGGGGAAACAAAAGGGGGAGTGTCCCTGCAGATGATTGGCCCAGTGGGATGGCTCCGGAGTAAGTGACATCACAACTTCATGCCTGACCTAGTTAAAGCGCCCGTGACGTCAGACCTGTCTCTTTTATTCTGTCTCCCTTGTTTGCTGTCTCCCACTTTAAATCTCTTATACAACTCTTTCCCCCCAGCACACACACACACACACGCACACACACCCACACACACACCTCCCTCCCCATCTTTCACATGAATATGCACTTTTTTCTCCCTCCACCCCTTTTTATAATCACACTGAGACACAGGAGCAGAGTTAATCAGGGGAATGAGGCAGAGAGGATAGAGGAGAAACATCTACCACTTGCCAATAACCCACTTTCGAGAGATTAAAGCTATCCTGATGAATATTAATGCGCTGGAACTTGGAAAGCAGCACTGGGCCTAAAGATGTTACAAAACGAGGAGGCAAGCTTCCACCGTATGGACAGAGACGTTCTGCCGCTCACTGCTGCGTTTATTTTTAGTGGATATGTACCAAATTAATATTAGACTGCAACACTGTTCTGTTGCACAAGCAGGTGAAAAATACCACATGCTGTACGAGGCTGCTGCCAACTGTATGTGGACACAATCCACGGCTGTGGGACTAAATTATCTGGAGCTCTCGAGCCTTTTCGCATTTTGTCACACTCCAGCCACAAGATTTGAGATATTTTATTGGGATTTCGTGATACGGGTCAGCACAGAGCAGTACCTAATTGTGAAGTGAAAAGAACAAGATACGTGGTTTTCAATCTATCTATCTTTTTTTTTAAATAAACCCATGAATCAATACCATGAAGAATCATCTTAATCTGTAGGGACAGGTGTAAGTTTCTTTGCACCTCTAGAGTATAAAATGTTTCCCCGTATTCTAAGCAGATGGAGAGTATCTGTGACCTTTAGTTTGCAAATCTTGAGACAGATTTATAATTGAGTTTGGGCCATTCTAGCACACAAAAGCTCCTTCTCCATTGTCAAGACTCACTCCAGCCGGTTAATGTTCGGTTCGCAAGTTGGTTGTGTGTTCCTCACTGTCGGAGTTAATATGTGGTCAAAACTTCGATGTTGTAATTTGCGTACCGTTGAGTAACTGGTTTGTCTGGTCCATAAAAGTGAACTCGGGTCCAACTAAAAACCTAGGTCTCAGTTCAGTTGAAGTGAACTCTGGGGTGATTCGAATGCATATGTGAACGCCAAGCAGACCGGAAACTGCTCCGAAACAAACATTTGTGTCTAGCGCTTGTGAGAGCAATTGTATTTATTTATTTTTATATTATTTGGTTTATTTGGTTGGCTTGAAATTGTTCGTAGTCTTTTGTCAACGACAAAAGAGAAATCCTACAAACCTCCATTCTTGGTTACGTTTTGTGGAGAAGGAAGTTGCGCTCAGTATCATTGTTTCCTTCAGCGGTTCTTGGTGCAGCGCCACCACAGGTAAGGGGGTGAAGCAAGTTTTCCAAAGCGCTTAGTTCATTTGACGCAGTGCAATGTGAAAGCGAACCGCACCAAGTGAAAATGTAACAAATGTGTCCATTCTATCAAACTGAGTCTACCAGACTATCAGCTGTGAAAACAGCCTAACGTTCCATCTGAGCTGTTCCTGTGAGAAGCTATATTGCTTAGAGCAGAGAATTCTGAAATGACAACATGATGCTCATTCAGTGTTAAAGCCACTTGTGTGTATGATTGGGTTACAGTGTACCATCAGATTTCTCTGTACTGAGCAGATTAACTCTGAGAAGAAACACCTCCAGGGTCACACCTAATCCACAGACATATTCAGATCATTCTCCAATCAGCCCGCAGTGAGAAAAAAAGATGGAGAGATGAAAGACAGTGAGAGCGTTAAGACGCAAAGGGCTGTGGAGGGGATGTTAAAATAAGAAGGATAATGTTGCTGACACTGAGAACAGAGCTGTAGGAAGTGATATCTGTAAATCAAAAATGCTCTAGCATGTTTGAAAGGTTACAAAGGGTGAGAGAGATGGAGAGGAGGAAGACAAGCTAACTTCCTCCCTCCCTGCACATACCTCACCGAAAAACATGAGACCAAAAGCAGCTGTTGCTCCTCTTTCTCACCTTCCTCCTTTCTTCTTCCTCTCTGTCCAGTTTGTGTTTGGTGGACGCGCCATTCCTCGCTCATTTATATTCACCCCAGCTACGGGGAGAGTCGTGGGGCAACCACTGCACAATTCTAACATTCAAAACACAAGAAGCTCATGAAGCTCACACTGATACAGTGGGGCTTCACTTTGTAGAGTAAAAGTAAGTTCAGTTCATTTAAAAATGTGCAGAGTGCAAAGTTATGTGATGGTACTCCAAATGACCAAAAAGACAAGTAATACGCAAAAATTGACTGAATCTACATTTGCGTATTACTCTGGTTGTTCTGACAACTTAAAAAGTCTCACCTGTCCTCCCTCCATCAGCAATTAATTTCCGGATTGCTAAATGAACTTGCTGGACCTTTTTTTTTTTTCCTGTTTGTAGGTTAGAGGTTCCCACAACCCATGACAAATGGAGTCTCAAAGACAATCTTCCTCATCTAAGGTTGTGACAGAAGCAACATAAGAGCAACAAGTGAGGATAGGGTGCTGCGGTGGTGCAGGGGTAAAACACAACCTGCGTATGGAGGCCTCAGTCCTCAACACGGCCGTCACAGGTTTGAGTCCTGACCTGATGACCTTTACAGCATGTCTTCCCCTTCTCTCATTACCTACATGAAAAAAAACAAAAAACAAAGTAAGGATAAAACTCCCAAAGTCACTGAACATGTTGTGATGTGACAAAGTTAAAGTTTGTTGCATTTTGCTGGAGATGTACCACAGCGCACCTCAGATGCATTCCGTTTACCCTGCACACCCCAGCCCCATGGCAAAACATGGCAAAACATTATGCTGTAGGGAATCATTTCTTCCTTGAGGAACAATGAAGCACTAAATACATGTTGTCTCTGCAAAAAAAAAAAGAAAAAAAAAGAACTGTTTGAAGTTGTAAAACATTTGAGACCGGCGTGAAGATTTGACCCTAAACCTACAGACAAAGCTACAATGGGACTTGTGTTCGAATGTCCCAGTTAAAGTCCAGATATGGATCCAATTCCAGAATCTGAGGCAAGACAAGAACATTATTGTTCGTAGACATTCTCCACCCGATCGGACTCGGCTTGCGCATGTTTAACCAAAATGAACCCGGGTCCAGCACGGCGCAGTTTCTCTACAAACATGCAGCCATGCGCCTGCAGCGTCGACTGTTTGGCTTGAAACTGAGCACATATCCACCTCTGGGATTCTTCTTCCCTCCCCCTGATGTGTAACTCAGATTTCACTGTTTTCCTAACCCTCTCTCACACACCCCGACACGCACACACGACGAGGACGCACTCGCCCGATTCAGACTTGCACACGCTTTGCTACTTTTCTGTCTCTGACATTATGCTTTTGTTTTTGCTCCGAACTGCCTTATTTCTCGGATTTCCGTCACATATGTTCACATATTCACTCTGAGAGTTCCCAGGAGAGCCGATAAATCACCCTCGGGGCTTCTGGGCTCTACACACCTCCGGCTCGCCTCCTCCCTCTGTTTCTCGACCGTTCTGCAGCCTCGCAACGCTCCTCGCTCGCATCGCCCCGGTCCTCCTCTCTTCCACATCCCTTCGCTTGTTCCCTTCCCCCTCTTCCCATCGCTACGGTGACCTTGCAGTAGCTCAGAGTAAAGCCATGCTTTTATCTGCTCCCTCACGCCTTCTATACATCCGTTTTCACCCACCTGGGAGGCTGCACGACATGCTACACGTTCACCATATTTGCGTTGCACCCTCTGTGTTTCTTATCGCAATTCAAACTTGCAGTTTTAGTGTGCGACTCTCTGCAGTATCCTGCATTCATGCTGATGCTTCAGTATTAGTCAGTCCATTTTCAACACAACCTTCACATGGCCCCTTCGCCTACAAGTCGCCAAATCAATGCTCACCGGTTCAGCTTACAGTTCAGGAAACGGTTTGACCTTTCGGTGAACAGTTTTATTCATTATCTCGCAGAGTATTGACAATCAGATATCCAATACCGCCCTCATGTCTTTGTGCTTTCCTCACAACCAAGTTGGATCCATTTTCCTACAACCCTCAGTAAGAAAGCTGAAGAATTTCTTCAGTTCTGTAACGCGGCTTCTGTGAACCTCATGGGAACCTAGCGGTGCAAGGAAGTGCAGATGTCAGTTTTATGCACTGCTGTGACATAAATCACACTATGCTTGTTGTGCAATCTTTCACTGTGTGCCAGCTTGCAAAAGCAGCTTTGAGGGAGTGGCTGTGTTTTTTCCCCAAGTGGTGCCTGTGCCTTGTTGTGTTTAGTTGCAGAGGAGATAGCAATAGAAGGCTCTGTAATTCTGATATGTTAAATGGCCAGGAGGCCTGCTTTAGTTTGCAATTGTGACGCCAGATTTATGTGAAGATTTTGACTTGTCAAGGTTGTGGCCCATTTCAGTTTTAAATGCAATTTTGAGTCTTTTTTTTTTTTTTGGTCTCCAGCTTCTGTTTCTTCTTTTTAGCATTTTGATTCACCGGCATGTGAAGCAAACTCTTTACTTTGTTCAAGAGCGCAGCACACAAAGTTTAATGGATATAAATACTCTTCCCGCACAAAGTAAATCGTGAATTTGGAGGGTGTAAAAATCTCTAGAAGACGATTTGAAACAAATCGTCTTCTACGAAACACCCAAATGAAACAAAGACACAATTCGTTTCACAATCGTTAGAATATCAAAGAATAATTTAGTAATATTCTAAATGAATAAAACCCAACTTAAAACTTAAGATATATTCACACAGAGAATGGAAAAAAATTGTGATTTTATGCGTTCCCCACGACGCTCCTATACCATTAAATACAGTACATATTGTTTTCATGCGTCCACCCCTCAGAAACAGATATTTTTGTCATCAGTCGACGCAAACGGATACACTTTCTATTGAAACGGCTTATCTGCAATTACTTTAACAAGCACACTTCACTCTCCCTGCAGGTGTCTGAATACAGCCCAGCAGGAAGCATCCTGAGAAGGCTATTAGGAATATTTGACTTTCTCCGGTGTTACTAATAGCATTATTAATGGCTTGGCCACTTTGATGTACGCCAGCTGAGCCAGGATGCTTACAGTGGGCTCAGCTGTCACAACCAAATGAATTATAACCGTTAATACTTTGACTAAGCCCCCCACCGTTGTTGCACCAGTATGAGCCGACTGCTACGAGAGAAGAGATGTTGCCCAGTTTGCACTCAGCAGAGCGTGTGTAAGGAAAGTTATTTTGGTCGATAGATTTTTTTTATGGCTGTTGCCATTGTTGCAACGGTGCTTTTTGGCAGTAAACTGTACACATTTTCTAAGTCTGTTTATTTCCTCTTAAACTGTGGCATATTTGTGAGAAGTATGCATTTGTGGGTGGAGGTTGTTGCCGTGAGAGCTCCAGATCCAGAGCCTTCCCCCTAGGCAGAATCTCATGCTCCTAGTGTACAATGTCTTGCTATAATTTCTGAAGTTGTCATGCGATTGCACTAATGATATGGGAGACGGCCTGAGGGATCTGAGACGTCAACTGATCAGACCCAGTGTGATTTGACATAAGCTCATGTTGGTTCCCTATAAGGTTTCAAACCTTTCAATTGATTTTTAAGGGGCGGTATTTTTTGTTTTCTAAGCACATCAAGTAATTATGATAACTTCCATTGTTAAAAATGCTATTTGTAACAAATATGACTTAAAAGAAATTTTACTTTGTAATTTCACGCCATGAAATTGGGCCTCTGTCTCTTTAAAAAAAAAAAAAAACTCCTGCTCTTCCTGAAACTCCGCCTTCAGGAAGTCATCACAACATCCTTCTTCTATTAACCCTTTAACAACGTTTTTGTCAGCGTTGCTCTGAGAAGTAGCTCATATTATGAGCTCAGCAGATGTTTGCCGATTGTTGCTGGCTAGTCTGAAGGAGCTGAGTGGAGGAGTCGCCGGGGAGAGAGGGCTGCTCTGTGAGGCGGAAGATCTGAAACTTGGAAACTGCAGCTCAGAGGAGGAGCTGTGTCATCGAAGGCGGGGCTAGGTCCACCCAGGCGTTCTGCAGAGCTGAATGGTTGCCATGGAGATTAAAGGACTTCTCAAACATACGTGAAAGGATCGAGGCAACCCTGCATGTATGTGGAGTTTTTGATGAGGGAATAAGATTAAAGAAACTCAAAAAAAGTTTAAAGATGTTCAATGACTCCAGACGGTTGTAAATATCCGTTTTGTCAGGTTAGCTGTGCAGTGAAAGAGCATCCAGCAGTGTAGCAAACAGAGGCCACAGCCCTGCGAGGGCTCGCTCCAACTGTTACACCATTTCCACATTCTTCGGCTTCTCCCCCCCGAGCGAGTGGCCAGAAATCTTTTCCGCTCTTTCTGCCTTCTCTCCATCTGTTGGCTGCCCCTCCATCTGTCCCTGCTTTCATTCTCTCCCCTTCCCCTGTTAATCACAGTTCACCCCGCGACAAGAGCGCTTCATATCGACTTAGTTCTCGCCTTTTAGCATCCCTGTTTGATTTTTTTTCCCTCCTTCTCCTGTTTCTTCTCCCAAGTTCCAAGTTCCTCCAAAGATTTCTGGCAGCATATTGCGTAGCTGTAAGGAGGCGTTTTTTTAGGCAGGAGGCTGGAATGTGTTAAAATACTGGATGTTTTTTGACAATTGCTCATTATAAAAGCCGAAGCTGAATTCTGTGCGACACTATGTTGCATAATTCACAATTCAGTATGTGTATGCCGGCCAGAATGTGCATAAATATATGCAGGAGTGAAGCTGTGGTCTGCAGCCTACAAACTGGGTCCTATGCAACTTCATCCTTGTTGTTTACAACTCAGGAAGTGCTGCTTCCAAAATTATACTCCTAATTATGTAAGATGGAAACAGACAGATTTGGGGAGATGTATGAACTATATTTACCTCTTTAAAATGTTCACCCTTTTTTGTGTTCTTAAGAGCACTTTGCTGTGTGACCAAGATGTTGTCAAACTTTATAAAATGGCTAATAGCTTTAATTTCAGTGCGTTTATTTAGCTAGTTTAGCTTGTTTCTTCAAAACTGCTACGTCCTGAAAACACCTCTGCTAAATATTCAGTCTTACAATGCATTTCTGAACAGTCTTAGTCAAAACACATCATCACCATTTTTTATGCTCTCACATTTTGCAGAAGTACACTGTAGCACTCTAACATAGAGCTAGAATGCTAAAAAAGTGCTGGCATGCTAAGATACCGCCAGCATGCCTCCACTGTTTATATTTGGCTCATAACATATTTTAATTAAGTTCCATTTAATTGCTGACAGATAAAACTTATGGAAAAGTTACTTGAACTTCATAAACTTACCATTTTCTTTTGCATGTCAAACACTGAAAAGTGTTTCAGTTGCTCTGTGCACTCACTGCTCTCCTAGACAAGATGGCTTCCTGGGAAATCCTGAGCATGAGGCAGAATAAGTAACATGACACAAGCAAAAAGCCAAAAAGAAGCTCTCAGTTTACCAGTATGTGTACATTCCCATGCTTATCTACGGTTATGAGCGGCTCGCTTTCACACTTCACTGTCTCAAACGAACCAAACCCTTTGAGCAACCTGTTCTCCCACCCTCTCGCCTGTGGTGGCGCTACACCAAGAAGTACTGAAGGAAATAACATGAAAACCTCTGAAGAAGACACGAGAGCAATTTCCTTCTTCACAAACACTAAACAAAAGTAGAGTAGCATCAGATTTTAGTAGTAGTAAAAAGACTACAAGCTAGTTAATCTGCTAGCACTAGACTTGTGAGTTTGTTTAGGCTGTATTTACCCAGAATGCCCTATGTTGTAGTCCGCTTACTGCTTTTGGAATGGTCTCCATTCAGGTTGCATTCATATATAAGCATTCTAACTGCTCCAGAGTTCACTTCAGCTGAGTCAAAATCTAGATTTTTAGACGGACCAGACTTCAATTGCACATTCACATCTCCCCAAACAAAGCTAGGCGAAGAAAATGGATTTTGATTGAAGTGGACTAAGTAGGAATGCATCCTCATGGTGATCTTTTAAAGATGCTGTGATTGAACCCTGAGGTGATTCCTGGGATCATATAGGGACATCCCTGCTGTTTACGCTCATATTCTGTTGCATAACCGTGTTTCTCAAAGAAATTAAGCATTTTAGCCCCAACAATAGAACACAAAGAAAACAAATCAGAACACGATAAAACTTCAACACGTTTATTTGCCTGTGAAGTCAAGAAGGAACATGGAAGTCAACGGAGTTGGACCGAGGTCAGTTCTGGTTAAAAGACATTTTAAATCAACAGAATTTGTCTAGGGAGGAATGGTGAACTATGTGCGTCATCACGTTTTATCTTAGGAGCAAAAATGAGTGATTGTCCGAGGAACACAAACAGGTCATTCTTCTCTTGTAGTTGGTGCACGCTGCCATCTGCTGGTTGGGATGCAGCGTTGCAGCAGGATTAGCAGTCATTTTTCTTTTACTTTTTCGAAAGATTTAGAAATATTGTTGCAGCAATTCTGTCATTTTGTTCAAGTCAACAGTAAAAAAAAAGACAATAAAATAATCAACTAACAAAACAAAACACGTGCAAGAAAACAGAGATATTTAAGGTGGAAAAAAAAATGTTAGAGAAAACTAGTGAGCAGTTTTTTTTTGTTGTACAGTAAATTTTAATATCTCTCAGTAATGAAGAAGTTGCACAGAACATAGCATAATGCTGGTAGATGGGTCAGTGAGAAAGTGTTGTGTTACACCATGACTTAAAAACTTAGACATTTCTGGCAAAACACGCAGCAAAATTCCCGAACATGAAATAATTTACATTTCTCATCTGCCCGACTTCGATTTTCACCAAACGTAGGAAAACCACACTTATCTACTAGCAACAGAGGGCCATTCAGAGGAAACACGTTTAATAAAAAAAAGAGAAAGAAATGAAAAGAGGAATTCACTTCTAACCTGTGGGAAGTCAAAGCTGTGTAAAAATTCTATCACTTCGGCAGAAACGAGCAGATATATGTGGTGTGGAGAAAGTTTAAACACACGACTTGCTCTGTTCGGGTTTGTGTGCTCTCTCCGTGGCCCGTTCAGGACTCGTCGCCGTTGGTGCTGTCGCCGTCGTCCTCCCCTTCCTCCTGCTCGCCGTCGTCCTCGTCTCGCCCTCTGCTTTTCACCTGCGAAGAGAAGCAGAAAAAAAAATAGAATGCAACGCAACACAGGAGGAGGAGAAGAAGAGAACTGGGTAATGAAAACCATCCCGCGGTCTAAATAGACGGAGTCATGTGGACCCCACGAGCTTTTTACCCTGTGCGCGGTCCGAACCTCACGTGAGTTTTTTTTTACGAAGTTTTTGTTTTGCGTGGTTTCGGGCGCGCGCTCCTTCCGAGCTTCGCGCTAAGACCGCGGGAGGGTTTTTAAACGAAAAAGGAACTGCAAAAATGGCTACTGTCGCTTGGGTTCACCTCATCCTCATCCTCATCCTCCAGCAGGTCTCCGTCCTCCTCCGAGTCGTTCATCTCCTGGCTCCCTCTGGCTCTCTTCAGGCTACCCTCCTTCTTGCTGGAAGTAGATGAGTGGAGCGGAGACACCTCGCCGGGTTCTGGCTTGGAGCTTTTAATCTCTGTGTGGAAAGGAGAGAAAATGGGAGCCAACCAAGTAGAAAAAAAAAATAGAAATGAATTAAAGAGACCGAAATTTGGGTTTGATTTATGAATATGAAATATTTATGAGTTAATAAGTTGCTCTGTGGAGGCTTTGGAGGTTTGTTAGAGAACACCACCTAACAAATACAATCCATGTTGGACACAGCTGGCTTCTGTTGCTGATCATGTACGTTTTAAAAAAGAATCTTAAAAAAATTATAATGGATAATGAAATAATACTGAATTGATGGAATGGGTAGATTTATATTCAAAGTGAAGACTTTAATTTTTTTTTTTAACTTATCTTTGAAATTGTTAAAATCTTGTGTTTTACGATATTTCGCTATGTTCTTTTGAAATGTTTGTAAAACGTTAACATTTTTGAGGTGGTTAATTTGAAATTTGTATTTTGATTTTAGTGCCTCAAAGCATTTCTTTTCTTGTTTGGGAACGTTTGTAAAAGTATGATTTTAGTGCAATTACTGTGATGTGGAACCTCTCTACTATGATAAAGACTATTGGATAGCCTTAAATAATGGAATAAGACAGACTGGTCAGACAAAAAAAAATCAAGCCATTTTCACCCTGAAAATCTCATTATTGATGTTAAAAGAAGGTGGAAGCGGCATCAGGTTGTGCAGATGACTTTCTTCAGTCTAAGCCAGCTTGGACAGGGACAATAACGAGAGGAAATATATACAGAGAAGTCCTGAAAGAAGTAGAAGACTTGACACTAGAGAGGAGATTCATGTTTGAACAGGAAAATTACACTAAACATACAGCCAGAGTTACTGTGAGCAAAGCACATTCATGTCTTAGAATGGTCTAGTAAAATTTCAGACCTAAATCTAACTGAGAAACAATGGGAAGACTTGAAGATTCTGCAGCCTGAACTTCATTAAAGACTACCAAATATCATAAAGCCACCCCTGCATTTGAGTGGGATTCACAGAAAAAAACACTCCTTGGAACAAAGTACAAAAACTCAGAAATATAAACTAATAGTGAGCTGTGCATGTGACACCTTATGTTTTTTGGTGAAACAAATGACATTTCTGGGAAGACTGATGCACTTAGTTCATCAGTAACATATGAATCTGCAGGCCTACCCGACTTCTTACTGTAGTCCTTCTCCATGTGCTCCAAGCTGTTCAGCAGGTAGTCCACCTTGTGCTTAATCTGTGTCAGCTCTCTCTTGATGGTCTGTAAATCGTCCGTCCTCACTGTGGGACAAACAACAATTGACATGTGTGTGGATACACATTAAAGTGTTCCAAAATGACTGTTCTGTGCAATCTTAGGGCATTTAAGGCAATTGCTAATCGGTAAAACCCCGAGTTCTGTTCTGCATTTGAGGAAAGATTAGGGTCTCATTGGGGTTTTGGGTACTTTTAAGAAATGTGCAGCAGGATTTCAGGTTTCCAAACAACCAACATTTAAGGTTAGCAATCAAATGTAAGTAAAGGCCCATCACGGTCAAAGGAAAATGGTTTCTGCAGTTGTAGTCACGAGGCATTCCAAAGTCTACTTTGGCATTGCATTACCACACCACCAAGCTTTTCTACCGATTGTCAGAAAATCAGATTCATTTGGAGAACCAGGCTGCTCCCATCTCTCTTCAATCTTATGGAGTTCCACTTGTTTATTGTAGTGAAGACAGGTAGAAATTCTGACCACTTCGTGAACCCGTTGGGACCTACTTGTGCGGGAGATCCTCTGGCAGCTCTTGGAGGTGGTTGAGGAGAAGGCGGTCTTGCTCCTTCGGCTTCCCCCGCTGCTCAGACTCACCCTGGGGCGCTTCGAGGGAACCACGGCACGTGACAGAGGAGGTGGGGTGGGATGAGGCACCCGAGACTGGTATGGGTACATTCTGAAGGTCATGGAAGACGATGTAACATGCCATCAAATAAGCGTCAACATTCTCATTCAACAAATTAAACACTAGTTTATTTAGTTAAGATGAAAAAAAAGGAAGAAATGTCATGTACTATATTTGGACAGTAAATTTTTGAAGACAGTGTGACGATATAAATGTGAACATTTAATACTAAACAATAAAAATAAACACGTTACCTGTCATAGTAATCTCTTTGGAAATCATAATCCAAATCAAAAGAAGAACTGCAGGGAAGAAAACAGCACAGAACACAATTATACCTTATAACAGAATTTGTACCCCTTAAATTAAACATTTCAAATGTAATCATATGTTCCTATGTTGTCATCAGGGAAACTGAGCAGCGGGGATACACACCTGTACATGTCTCCTGCTGATCGTTTCACCGTCTTCGATCGGCGAGGCTTTGGCTCACCTGCCAGGTTAATGTCTGCGGGAAGAAGAACACAAAAGTTTAGAAGAAAGAGTGTTTTTTTTCTTTTCTTTTTTTGTAATTTAAATGTGATTTTGATCACAGCTAAATAACAATATTACTAACTTCTATTTTAATCTTCTTGAAAAATACCGTAAGAAGGCTTATTTTAATGCTTAACGTTTAGCACTAGTGGGCAGCAGAGTGACTTGGCTGTTGCACCAAACAAAAAAAGAGCAATAATTCTGTCACTGGATCTTTTTCTAAACAGCACAATATCCTTTAACTAACAGAACCTGTTAAATATTAGACAAGTTCTAGATGTTCTGAAGATGCTTGGCCATAGTTTACCACCACTGGGATAAAACATAAAAGACCTAAGTTCTTGGATGCATCATACCTTGTTCTGGGCTCTTTGATTTTACATAATATTGAAGGACGTAAAGTTTGTCACAAAATTAGGCATTAGCATTACAAATGTTAATTTTGACACTTGCATTTTCAGCACAATAATGGTAATTCATTTGCTTTTGAAATCTACAAAGTGTCATAATGTCAATGATGGAACAGACAGATGTTACAGCTCATGCCATTTAGGCAAAATCATAAAAATACTAATCTTCGCTTTGATTTCCTCCCCTTCAATAAATAAATTAAAAGGCAAGATACTCATGACTCAGAGTTAAGTTCTGGTAGTAGGCGTTTGATGAGTGCTGCCGTTGGCACTTTGGAAAAAATTAAGAATTTACATTAAGGGTTTACAGCTATGGAATAAGGATTTCATGAGTCAGATTTAGATGTTATTAATCTTTTCTTTTGCCATAGAAAAATCCAGTTCACGTTTCAGCAGCCTACTAGGTCTGGAGCAGCTGATTATGAAATACAATCAAGATTCCTTAAAAACTGAGAAGCAGTCTTCTAAACTTAGCACCAAATAGGACTCTGCAAGTCAAACGGGAATTTCAGCTAAATTAGCCAGCTACAATGTACAAATATATTTTCCTAATAGTGATTAGCCTATGGCACAACACAAAAAGATGAAAAATTGCTATTTGCTTGTACATGCATCTGGCAACTGAGCAATAATGTATTGCAAGGTCTTAGGTAGTGAGTCACGTTGCCCTTGTTTAAAACTGTCACTGATGTCCTCTGTGCTATGTGTTCCAGCCGTGTCAATGTTAGAAGTAGAATAGGCAGTAATGGCCTAATGGGTCACTGGCCAAGACCCCAGGTACGCGCAGGACAAGTGGTCAATCTGTCAAAGGACAATACACGCACCCTCATACCTAAGGGCAATTTAGATTAACCAATTCGCCTAATATAAGGGAGTACCCAGAGAATATCCACATATTCACCAGGAGAACATCAAAGTTTCATCTACCTGGTTAAAATTTGATTTCGTTCCTTGTGATTTAAGTATTTCAGCTGTTTTGTACAAGAAATCAAGCAGCCTTTGGGGAAATCTCTCAAGACTTTTAGATAGGTGTTGTTCAAAGTCAGTCAAAGGTTGTTACCTTGCATGTATTCTGTCTTTTATAAGTTTAACACACCTGGATAAGATGGATAGAAAATTATCAGGACTCCACAGAGGTTAATGAAAAATTGTGGAGAAATTAATTTAGGTGTTCTACAGCAGGGATACATCTAAAACATGAAGGATGCCAACCCTTGCCAACTAGAATTGAGGGTCAATCGCTCTTACCTAACACCTGTCCAACGATCATCCGGCCATCCTCCCCAGCCACGGCGGTCCTGGCGTTCCTCTCGTTGGAGTACTGCACAAAGGCGTAACCCTTGTGGATGGAGCAGCCAACGATCTTGCCATACTTGGAGAAGATGGCCTCCACGTCTGCCTTGGTGACCAGCAAGGTGTTGAGGTTACCGACGAAGACTCGGGAGTTCAGGGAGTGGGGGTCGTTCTTGTTGGTCACGTTGCTGCTCGCCATAGAGCTGGAGGTGGAGGACGACGACCAGCTGGGAGAGGCAGATAAAAAGCAGATTGTTGTTGATCAAATCTGTTATTTGGATATTAGAACCCCTGAGGGTACAAGGTCTCCCTCTTGTGGTGAGATAAATAAATTTGAAAATAAAGTTTAGCTAACATCTAGCTTATAAACATCAAATTCCTGATACTAGTTCAAAACTTGGCCATAAAGTTCCACTGTGTAAAAATATGCTCAATAATTCTAAAGTGTTTCCTGTTTTCTGCAAAAATAAGACGGCTCCCACACAGGAAGCATATTCTCACACCCCAAACTGTGTGTTGATGCTCTACCATAACAAAAGCAGGGATCTGTAAAAAGGACAGCAGAAGAGGGTCGGGGTCTGAAAGCAACACTCACTCCATTGTGTCTTTATCGGCTCGGTGGAGGGCTGCCTGCCTGCCTTTCTGTCTGTTGGAGAGAAGAGAGTCCTGAGGACCCGTGAGAGAAGGAGTCAGTGACTGGAGGGAAATATCCACTACACTTTCTAATGTCTTTGGCTAAATGAAGGGGGACGGGGAAAAAAGAAAATTGTGAACTACATAACAAATTAATTTGAATTTATAAGCTTAACTACTACTAAATACTTCGCGTGGTGCAAAATTACAGATTTGAACTATGAATATTTGTTGAAATTTATCTTGAAAACCACTGAAAGTGCTTGTAAAAAGAAGAAATAGGCTAGATCTAAATGACTGCCACACAACACCATAGGGTTGACTTTTTACGACACAAAAGTAGTTATGCTGCTTTAAGTTCTCCATATTTTGTCAGATTAAAATGAATGTATTTCATAGGGATTGTCAGAGTATAGACTAAATCTTTAGCATCATCACAAACATTGTGTTGGTGGAGAAGGGGGGGAAGCGTAAGGGGAAAATGCTTACAAACAATACAGTCATCAATAGTCAACATTATTGTAGACATTTGGTATGTACCCAACATCATGTAGCTCTGTGAGTCCAACTGGCTACCTTAAGAAGTCACCCGATGTTAATATAGCGTCGGGATGCACGATGTATCAACATCGATACTGACGAATTGCAGAACTGTGGGGCATTTAACTAAAGTGGTCAAGCAATGTGAGTGATGTATGCATTCTTTTTCATGGTGTCAAAAGGCTTGGAAAAAATGTATAGCATTATTGGCCATAAAAGAAACAATGATATCGGGCATCAATAGTGGCCCAAATTTTTACATCTGTGAAATCGCTAATTAGGAGTAAATTCAGAGTTTGCAAGGTCATCTCAGAATAAAACAGGGATGAATGAAAGCATGTTTATATGTTTTTTGAGGGCCCCAGATATTGGTTAAAGACGACAATTATTAGTTATTCACTCCTTACATCTGGCCTTTCTGAAAGAAGAATGACAAAAAGAGAGCCATTATTCAAAGGAAGTTGCCCTAAACCCTATACAAACAGCCACAAAAACAAAATACTCGTTTAGATCAAATAGTTTTTATGTGTCAGCGTGACCCAGTCAAAGTCCAGAAATAAGACAAATTGTCTGATCTTCAGCTGCTTAACAAAGAAGAAATTTCTGTCTCGATATCTTTAAAAGTGACTACACACATCACCCAGAAGCAACTGCAACTCAATTTTTCTCGGCGGATGAGAACATGCATGCACTTTTGAGATTTTCCAGACATATTTTTTCTTCCACTTCACAAATATCCACTACTTAAGTGTTGGTCTGTCACAGAAAATCCCAATGGAAAACAGAGACAAAATGTGAAGTTAGAGTCGTGTTGAAACTTTTGCAGGAAAAGTTGAGGCTTGAAGGAATATATATATATATATTCAAGCCTCTTGAGGTTTGTGCTGAATACTGTCCTGCTTCTGTCTGTCTTCTATTTGCATGAAAGAGCTGCATAGTTCTGAGACTTCGCTTTGCTGCTCCAGACTCCGCAGCTCTTTACTGTTAGCATTGAAGCCTCGGCTTTAATAAGAGTAAAGTTATGTAAGACTGCAGTTGGGTGGGGGTGCGCATTATAATTATGACACAGATGGTGGCAGCAGTACAAAAAAAAAAAAAAGAAAAATATACAACAACGTCCAGAGCCTTTCTATGCTTTATGGCGCCTATACTCTTTGTAGATTTAATCATTCCTTTGACTAATTCATCACACACCTGAATTAGCAGGTGTGTGATGACATTTTTTTTTTTTTGCCGACAGAAACTTTATTTCATGTTGCAAGAGGCAGATATCACTTGTCAAAAGCAAGAAGTGGAGCCAGCTGGGCCTCAGGGTAACCCAGAAGTAGCAGCAGCAGCAGCAGAGGGATTACATGTTAGCAGCAGACTGTCTGGCCAAAGCTTAATACTGTTCTCTCGCCCTGCATGATTTGGCCAGTGTGTCTGTAAGCTGGCAACCCGACAGAGCAACCAGAAGCTGTGGTGTTTCTAATTCTGACAGGAGAGTTGGGGTTCAAGCAGAGATCTTCAGGATTTACACATATTCGCTTTTCTTTACGGGTTTATTTTCCAAACCCGTCGGTTTATGCAGTTTATGGAGCAGCTCAGTCTTGGTTTGGCTGATCCAGATAGGGAGTCAATGCTCGGATAGATTATTAAATGAATAGTTTGGTCACTTTTTCTGTAATGCCTGTCACACTGGGATGAGTTTGAAGAAAAGGGAGTACAGCTTAAGAACAATTGAATCCAAACTGCTACAGACAAACACTAGGGTACAGCACTGTAGTATTATTGGTAGGGAGGCACTGATGCACTTTTCCCACTAACAATACCGATGCAAACATCTGAGATTTAGTGAACAGCGCTCAAAGTACAAAGCATAGAAATAAGACTGAATAGACTTGCCCTTATGGATCAGGCATATTGTCTCTACTACTCAATTTTTTGTCAATATTGGGACCGATTAAGATATTAAATGTCGGATCGGTTCATCTCTAATTATTGGTCAGGAGAATGCTAAGCTGCTTTGTTGCTAAGCTACAGTAACGCTGCCGGCTGAATCAGCTGACCCTGATGCTGATGTAAAATAACTGCCTCTGAAAACAAATCTTCGCCATTGCCAAACTGATGAGTACCATCTGATCAGAGAGACTGATAAATCTCTTAATACATGGTAAAACTGGGGGTCTGGCTTTCGAAGGATTTTCCACTACAGGCAACCTATCACTGGTGATAACTTTATAGATCGTTGCCTAAAAAACATCTGAATTGTCTCTTTAAAGGTAGTGCTCATTTGATTCCAATATGTGATATAGTGGGGCTAGATCTACTTGACAAATATTGTTATGTGGCGTAATTACATTCATCTTTCATCTACATTATGGCCCACATTTGAGCTCTAAAATGACCAAATTGCACAAGAAATGTAAAGTATAGCCAGTAATTAAAAAAAAAGAATATTTCCCCAATAAATAAACTGCCTTATTTTATTTTATTATCTGAAACTTGGCCATCCTTATAAGAACTGTGGTATGTACGGATATAGTGTTGGTGCTTCAACTGTGACAGCTGCTGCAGCTAGCATGGCTCGTGCTCGGTGGCTTGAGCAGCCATAGAGTACAGATGAATTCCCGTCAGAGGGATACGGTATGGTACAGATCAGTGCAGTTCCTCACACAGTGCAGTTTTGTCTGTTTCCACTGTAAAAGTGATTTCAACGGACCTGTATGACACACCTTTCTTGGGCCAGCCTTTCTGTTGCAGGTCCATAGGGAAAGTGATATGGTACGGTTGGAGTGGTACTACAGCTGTTACACAGCACAGTCACTGACAGCATCAAGTATGAGCCATACGACGTAGTCGTATGTATGCCATACGAATACGTCGTATGCCATACGACGTAGTCGTATGGCATACAACATTGCGTCACACTAGCATGACGCAATGTTGAGCGTTTTGGTTTAACCTCGACTGAACAGTGAGAGTTCAACTGGCAGTGGAATTGCTGGAATACATCGACCCATATGGTGGTGGACAGAACTGCACTGACCAGTACTATGCCGCTCAGTGGAAACGGGAAAATAGTAACCCCACATAGATATCTGGTCCCACCTTACTTCCACTTTTTACCCCCAAAAAACCCATAAGACTATTAGAAGATTTCAGCAAATGACTTTACATCATGGCTTGTTAAAGGGAGTTCAAAATATTCATAAGGTTCAGTAGGTATGAATTGAAGGTGGTAGGAAATGGCCAGTGACAGACAACTTCTTTTGGTTCCTGAAGTAGTTGGGTATGAAATGGCCAAAAGTGCAAAAGTACCAAATGAAAAAAGAGTGAAGTGACCAACACCTGGTATGCAATACATAAATTAACCATTATGTTAAATACAAAAACGTATTTTAAAACCAGTGTTGTTTTTGTTTGCATAGTCCTTCATTAAAGTTGCACTATCATTTTAAGCCATAAAAAAAGCCATATAATGCAAAGCACTTTACATTACATTCCGTACCTCCATTTCATACCAACTACAACCTATTACAAACTATGGCTCGAGTATTTTCATAGTTCAAATATTTTCATTAATTATGAGATTAATGGTCATCAAAATACTGTGCTCTCAAAACAATACATTTAGTTAACTGTATTTTATGGACTATATTGGCGAGCTGTACAGGCCATTAACTGCTGGTTATCAGCCATTACACCAATATTAACAGCGTCTTAAATGTACAAATTAGTGAATCCCTCCCAAATATTTAATGGAGAGGGTAGTTCTTTAGATTAAATCTTCTTGAATCTTCTTAATAATGTCAAGTTTAATATGAGGAACAACTCATGTTCATGTATTTGTGACAAGGGATGATATAGTTATTCCACTTATATAATCCATTGGAATAACTACAAACCAGTTAATGTATTCGTTTTTTTTCATCCATTGTCTCTAATCGTATTGTTTTGGACTAAAAAAAATACTTTAACGTTCAAATAATAATTATAATATAAAAATATAGAGTGAAAAATAGGAAAAACACACAGAGAGTTCCTCTGTTGCTGGTGAAACTTTACATAAATATGAAAAAGCAAAAGAAAATGCAATCGTTTTGGGGGGGGGGAAGTACTGTTAAAGTGTTGATGTGCCTGCTAGCCCACCTTGTTTGTGTTCACACTCACACAGATAAGCAAACTGAATTTGCAAATAAGCAGCAAGGTATCACCGTATCACAGCTATTTAGACCCTGAGCCCTATTGGAGCTCAGTAAGCCCTCAGGTCATAACATCTGCACACCTCAAAATAGAAATAACTTTATTGTCAAATGCTCAAAAACAAACTGGGTAATCAAAATTGTACTCCACAAGCTCCCTTCAACACCTCTCCTGTAAAGAAAACCTCTCCTGTAATAGCACCTTTCCCTTTTTTGGGGAAAAAAAGCTTTATTAAATATACCAATATTGGCCAAAAAGGAACAAAATATGTGGCACCTATGCAAAGAAAACTCCAACTTGTTGACTGTGCAAAATGTTCAAATGTTGTCCTTGAAAAATGCCTGAAAAATGACATCACTCCTCTGCAGGAAAGCATAAAGCCTCAGTAATCACTACATAGAAAATTGAAAAACACCATGTCAAGAAATGTAAACCATTTTTTTTTTTTTTTGCTGGCTGATGAAAAAGCAACATAAAAAACATCTTTTTATTCCAGAGACTGAGCAAGCCGGTTAAAAAAAACAAAAAACAAAAAAAAAACACCCCAGTCCAGATCATCCTGGAACAATCCTCCACATTTCTCTCCATGAAAACGAGCCAACAGTCAGACACACGACAAGAGAACACAACATGCTTGAAAAATGGAGGCTTAAAATAGAAAAACAAAGCAAAGACACCGAGGTGAATGTTACAGCCAACTACTTTGTTACTGCCGTCACAAAATGTACGCCATAACAGTCAGCCAGACTGCCAGCCAGTCAACACAGTCTCGGGAAAACCAGCCAGGAAAAATTGCAATAAAAAAAAAAAATAACATTTAAAAAAAAAAAAAAAAAAATCCCAAAGACGCTTCAAAATTCAGAAAAAAATGAAAAAAGTGCGAAAAATCTCTCGTTAAAAATACTCACCAGGACCTTAATACTAAAAATGAGAACAACTGAAAGCTTGTTTTACTCGGGAGATGGGTTATCCGCTTACTGTTCTGCTCGCTGAATGTAGGTAGCACCCTGAAACCGGCTGACACGAAATGGCGTCGACTCGCACACTGTGAGCAGAGAAGGCCCCGCCCCCTGTTTGTGTTCCTGGCTTCTGATTGGATCTCTCGACTTCCCCCTCCTGGGAAAGTCTATCACAGATTGGTTGCTACACTGAACAAGAGGTGTCAGTCAACAGAGACCTCTGCAAGCCGCTGTAGCTCGACGCAAATGACGGCGTGAGAAAGTTTTAGCCAGAAACCTAAACAAAAGACGGTTAATATCAGGAATATTTAAGACTAAAACTCAATACCAAGGCCAAAGACTGTACTTTTTGACAATTTGACTTAGAAAAAGTCTAGCATTCATTCTTGTAATTATTCATCTCAATTTTTGGATTCTTAAAAACTGACTAATAATTCATGTTTCCACAAAATAACAATATTAAACTTGGCCATGGTTGCAAAATTTGAATTTACGATTTTTACATTTTCTGAAGACTGCTAGCCACTCAAGACATTTGCATATAATTTCTCTATGTGGATAAGATTTGCCCGTTTCTACCATAAAATTGATTGGGGTTTAAAAAAACCTTTACAGGTGACTGCAGTTGCTAAATAGTATGACATTTAAATATTTGCTTGTGATTATTTAGAATACAGCTGGGCATTTTAATGTTTTAAGTTTTATTTATGCTTTAAAGCTCAGATTCAACACAAGTACTGTTCATTTGGTAAATCATTTTATTTCTTTTCTCTAAACACACATACTTTAATATGCATATTTAAAATATATATATATATATGTTTATTACAAACAACAGCAATTTATGACTACTGAATGCTAATTAAAATATTATACAAATGCACATTTCTTACTGTCACACAATGGTGGTGATATTTTTGACTGAAAACACAAAAACTTTATTGCATTAAGTTGCCAGACAGCGAGAAAAAAATATGTCTATGTAAACATCTGGCTTTAGCTGTTGCTTTAGCTTGATAGTCGAAAACGGATTGAAATCTAAACTATTAGCATCAGTTCTTTTTCATGAGGATACTTTTTTTTTCAAACTAACTTTAATTTAGCTGTTTATAAAAACAACAAGAGCAATAGTTTGACTCATGCAAATTACAAAATTCATCCTCAACTCAAAGTTTCCCATGTATCCTACAAAAGCTCTGCTGCAAAATGCACCAGCTGTAAGATAAGAGATCAACATTTCAGTGTAACAGCAACATCATGAATAACTTTCTCCAGTGACTAAAAGGGCACATCAGCAAGCTCATGCCTTCAGTTTTCTTGAAAACGAATCTGAAATAGAAACAAATGAGCACTCAAGTTAACAAATCTTATAGTAAACTCACTTAAAATTAAGCAGAAAAACTGATCAAAATAAGAATAATAATAAAAAAAAAAAAAAAACGTGAAACACCTTTGATATCAGCCATCCGTCGGCGGCTTCGTGGTAAAGTCCCATCCCTCCTCAGAACGGACTCCGGCGTTCTCAGCACTTCCTCCAGGCGGCTTTGTTCGTCGCTTTCCTGCACGGCGGATCAAAAGTCGTCTATTCAGATCTTATAAGGAGTTTTGGAAGAAAGGTGCTGTTCAAAGATTGTACACATTTCACATGGCTCTGGGTTAATTTCCCTCCGCACCCACATGTTGCCTTTTTGTTCCCCTTTCTGCCAAATTGTCCGTTTTAATAGGTAAATGTGTTGAATGGTTTGGGAGTGTTTGAAACACCAACCTGTGACGCTGGAGTTAGCTGACCTTTCCTCCTGCCCACAGGCGTGCTGGACCCCGGGCTTTCACCTCCCATCTTCTGCCGCTCCCTCTGCAGGAGGACGGCCTGCCTCATGGACCTGTACTCCAGCGAGAAGTTGCTGATGGTCCTGCAGAAGTCCTCCGCTCTGGTATCTCGCACCATGGCTCGGGAGTAACCCAGGAACATGAGGAACGAGTGGAACCTTGAAGGAGGGAAGACGAACGGCAGGAAAAACGATAAGTTCCAAATCACGGGCGAAGTTGTTAAAAGTTTGGCGTGTGTGGTAAACGTGTGCAGCGTGCCTGTTGATAACCCGACGGTGGACGGCTCTCAGGACCTTCAGCCGCTCCTCGCACTCTTTCAGGATCTTGGGCAGTTTGTGACGAAGCGGGCCCTCTGGCGCGAACATCTCCACGTCTTTCCCTTTCCGCTTATCTCCTTTTCTTCCTTTCCCCTTTTCCTCAGCCTTTTCCAGAACCTTCAACTGCTCCCATGATGCTTTGCACATGGCCTCTAGCTGCGCAAAGTTGGACTGGACTAGAGAGTAGTCACACTGCAGAGATGAGGGACGCCTTTGAGCACCAAATGTGACTTTGTTTAAGTATTAACCTTTTGTTTTTTTTGGAGCTATTTTTCACCGTGCTCACCTTGCCGGCTTTAGTGACGGCGGTGATGTCAGAGTAGAGGTCAGAGGACCGTGGGTAGAGCTGCAGCAGGAGCACGCAGACATGGTGCAGCAGCGGCTGGCGCGTGTGCGTGTCCCGCACCTCGGACAGCTTTCCAAGGTAGCTCAGCTCAAAGCCACGGGCCTTGGGGAGATGAAATCTCTCATCAAGCATGAATGAAATTAAGTAGAAATGAAAAATGAAACTAGCAGCTGCACTCCCTCACCTTACAGCCGTTGAGAAAGTTACCGATGGCTAGCACAGTCGCTAGGATGCACCTGAAGGTCTGGCTGGCGGCCAGCTGTTCCATGGCCAGCTTTAGGTGGAACAGAGGCTCAGCGATTTCCTATAAAATGGATGGATACACATATAGAGGGCATTGTGAGTAGTAAAAAGCACACTGTGCCTCGCAGAAGTACTCATTAGTTGTTACAGTCAAGGATTTTATATAGATTTGCACAACGTAGTGCATCAGTTTTGAAAAAGTTTCACCACTGAAAAATGTGGCAAGAATTTCGGTCAGTGCTGGTTGGCTTTAGGAGTGGTGCTCTCTACAAGATTTTCCCCACATCAACGACACGCGGTGTGACAAGATGTTCCGGTCAGAAGAAACCATGTGAGCAGAACATGTTGCTGGAATATGTTGCTAACAGGCAAGCATGTTAGTAACTTCTTGGTTTAGAGTTAGAAACTTGCTCGCTAATGTGCAAGCAAGTTGTTTTTTTTATACAAAACCTAACAATAAAGCAGCCCTGGATCCAAGGCAAAGCATAGGCATTTGCAATGACAAATAAGATCTATTTGCAGTTAGCAACGATTTGTTGCTATCAATAAGTTAACAGCAACAACCTGTTGCTTTAGCTGTTGAGTGTTAACTTATCAATTAGATTACTTGTAGCGCTTTTACTGGATTTTAAATTGAGTATCACACTTTTTTTGTAAGTTGTGTTTTTTTGTTGTTTTTTTTTTGCCGGTCCATATCTAAAATACATCGAATTTTGTGGTTGAAATGTGAAAATAACTTAATCGGAGTATATGGGTTTTAACGGTACTGTAGATGAGCCAGAAGGCTCTGTGTTTTTTTAGGCTTTGGACGTTGGAAGGAGCAGCAGAGCTACGTTTGCGTACCATTCCGAGATCAGTCAAAGTGACAGTCATGACAGGTGTCGCTGTTTCTGTCTACCTTCTCTAAGGAGTCATAGTCCAGAGCGAAGGTCCAGAGCTGAAGTCTCGTACTCAGGTGAGGTATTTCCCCCAGAGTGAGCAGACACAGTTCAGCCTGGGCCAGGGGAGCGTGGGGGTTCTGGGCCTTGGCTTCGTTGATTAGGCAAAGCTCTTCCTCTGTTGGGATCAGAGCTTCAAGTCGCTGTTACAGAGGAAATGTGAAAACAGTTCAAACTCGTGCTGGAGATAGCAACGTAAACGCTCTGTCAGTACAAAAGTTTAAAGGTCAAATACAGAGGGTCGGTGTACCTGAATGTCCTCTCTGTCCAGCACACTGCTGTCCATGCTGTAGATAGCAGGAGGGAGGAGGCGAGGTGGAGGCAGGCTGCTCAGGGCGATGGTTATGATGTTACTGCGCTTCATGCCCAGTACTGAGATAGACGACTGCTTCTGTTGAAGAGAAACAGGCAGCCCATTGTTATGATGCAATATAATGTTTTTTTTTTTGACTCCCTTTTGATTGTGACACATAGATTGTATTGTCTTATAATTTAGAATTAGATATATATTTGGATGTTTGCATCATTTTATAAATCATATAAATCCTTCAAAGGGCATGGCACTGTTTAAAAAAAACAACAACTTGACTCCAGTAAGTATGACATGACTATCTCATAATTAGGTTCTGGTCATTATAAGTTCTCATAAGGATGAAAAACTATCTAATAATTATGACTTACACCTAAAGGGTATCTCATAATGAGATACCTAAGTCATAACTGTGAGGTACAAATTTATTTATTGTTTTCATCAAAGTGGAATAAATGGGCTTCCATAGGTTTGAATTAATGTTTCCTAAAAAAAAAAAAAAAAAACAATGTTTCGACCTAAATTCAAAGAATACAAAAAACACAAACTCTGAACATTGAAGATAAAATGTATCTGGTGATAAATTTTCAAACATTACAGTTTTGCTGCATTGATTTTACTATCATTCACTTATTCGCCTACCACAAATTGAATGCAGCCTGAAAGACCCAGTTACACTGAATTGAACAGAAAAAGTAACGTTAAAAGATTACTGTCATGACAGCTTTTTGATTTTGACTGGATTTTCACTCAACTTGCCTAGTTTATGGCTGCCGATGACGACAAGCCATTTTTATTGATCAACTGACTTCAGAAATCACAAGTCATCCATTCTTTTCACAGATTGTCTGTGTCTGTGTCATAGAAAACTGTCACAACATGGTGACAGTTTGAACAAATATGGAAGAAACACATTTTTGTAAACGTTGCATACTGCAGCTTTAATGGAAACACAAAATTGTGTATTTTTGACATTAGTGGAATGTCCACAAGTTTTTGTGCACATTTGTAACGGAAACTCGGCTATTGCTACATCCAACCCCCAACACACAGTAAGATGTAGACTTACTAAATCAGCTGTTGGGACTGACATAAGCAGATTGCGACGCATGGTTGACAGTAACACACTTTGCCATTTTGTCTTTTCATAAAACACTTAGAAATGGACAGAAGTCATTACAGTAGTCCTGGTTTAAAGGATTTTATCATTCTCACCTGCCGCCCAGAAACCACCATAAAACTGGTGCTGGTGGCCTTAGACACAAACAAATACTCCAGACGGTTCGTGTCCAACTGCACTGGCTCCAGCCCGGCCCATATAGTCTGCTTCCCAAAGCGCGTCATCCTGGGAAGCGGGGTCAGGTTCTGGAGTTCCCTCCAGTGAAGCTTCAAAGTGTGGCTCTTAATCCCTGCACCTTTAGATGGTGAAGGTAAAGTGGGAGGTGGAGGAAGAGGTGGTGGAAGAGGTGGCGGAGGAGGTGCCACGGACAGGTGTTGAGTTGGTGGTGATGTAAGGATCCGCTCTTCCTCTTCACTGTCGTCTTCATCGAAGAGGTCAGAGAAATCCAAGGTGTTGAGGCAAAGGCACGCGGCCGGTTTAATGATCGAGTCCCAGGATTGGTCAAAATCCCAGGTCAGGTCCTTGATTTGATCTGATTCCTTCATTGGTCTCTTGAAGAAATGAACGTGTTAAGAAAACTCAAAGAAGTTATTTTTTCCTCAGCTGACTCCAAAAGGTATACCTCTTCTTCATCCTGAAAATGAACGGCAGTCTCATTGAGGTTCTACCAGACCTTGTCTTCTATTTCCGTCATTCCTCATAGAAACAAAACTCTTTGCTTTTCCTGTATTGTCTCTTCTCACTGCGCAGTCAGCCTCCACCTCACAGACACTAAAATCTCCATCTGAACATCTGTGGATGCTCTGCCTCACTTGTCCACCACAGGAGCGCATAGCTCCCACGCCCAGAATCCCAATTTCTGAGCCACCTCTGGCCGTTCCTCACTCCACCGTAACCTGTAATTGCCTCGGGTGTCGTGTTTGTTCCCTCAGATTCGAAGCGTCTGATCTAAACGTCTGCTGTTTTCTTTTGCAGCAGAGCTCTGCAACCTCAGAGAATTCTTGTGAGCCTTGATGGGCTGTGTTTAAGTCCTGATTCCAACTCTGATGAGAAAATTCACGGAATGCCTTTCCCTGCTGCTCTTTCTGAAATGCCTCCGCAGCTGCCCTCTGACTTTCCTCTCTCCGTGTGTGTCCAGAAGCAATGGCCGGCGAGAGTTTCGGTTGGAGAGCGACGAGGGCGAGGGACGCACTGGCGATTCGGTTATGGTTTATTTGAGCTGCGCCCTTTTCCTTCATTTCCTTATCGAGGCCGAATCTCCTGTTTGTGTTGGTATCATGGTGTATATACAAGCCTCTTTATCTGCTTTAGATCTGTTACTTCCGTCTTCTTCAGTTAACACACACACAGAAGTGCACATCTCACTTTCAAGCAATTTCCTCTGTCAGTTTTACGAAGACATATTGTCCTTACATAAGCTTTTCTTTTCAGTAGGGCGGTGAACTTTTTATGAGCAGGATTGCTCCAAATATGCAGAAAATATTCTCTTGAAAGCAGTACTATGGTATTGTCACATCAGTACTAGTTACTTATTTTGAAAGAAACCCAGGTAAAGGATACTGCTAACAAGTTCTAGTCAATTGAGACCTTGCAAATCACTGTGGGGAAGCTAGTTACTGGTGCAAAAGATCAAAGTACAGGGCTTCCAATGCATCGTCAGTCTGCATAATATTATGAGTACTACATTCCACATGTCATAATCTCACATAAATAGTATATTTTGCCTAGTAGATGGAGTCTCAGTACAGTAGATGCTAACAATGCTGACGTTGGAGGGCATTATTGACCCTGGCCTCAACCAATCCGGTACAGAATTGATGTTTGTGAGTCACATATTTGATCCGGTTTAGTTTTTATGTTGGATTTCCCTTCCTGACACAACCCTCTGCATTTTAAAAACTTGGGACTGGTATGAGGAATCACTGTGCACTGTGACCTCTTATTGTTGCATTTCTATCGATGTAACTGTGGCTATGCAAAATATTTGCACAAGGCGGCTGAATTCAAATAGATGCCACACTTTTCTGATTCTATTTGTAGAAACAAAGAAACTTCTTAGTGTTTGTCTATCGCATTAAATATCAATAAAATACTTAAAGTTTATGAGGCAAAATGTGAAAAGACTTAAGGACTACTGCCAGATACTAGAACGGTCTCTAAAACAGTATTTGGTTTGTCCCCAAGGGTCTTTTGCATGGTCCACAAGCAACCTTAATGAGGATCCCTCCCTCGGCCATTAGGTCTCCCCTAATTACACTTTATCTCACTCAGTAGCCCTGCTGTCTACTGGCGGCAGCAGGACTCGTGGGAGAATTCAGTCAAAATGAGCTCCATTTGCAAGACTTAATATCGTTTAGACATCTATTTATCAACACAGCATTTTAAAAGTCTGCTCCCAAATATACATATTCACCGCTTGTCTTGGGAGTGTCTAAGATTTTACTTCTTTGGCCTCCCAAAGACAACTTTGACTCACAAAAAACACTGCAGACTTGTTTTGGCTATGCTCCAGCTACCAGACCCGATAAGTGCAGCTGCAGAGTTGTGGGGACGATGCGGCGCCCTTAGAGAAAGGGACACGTTTTCTGTGGGAAAAAGCAATTCTCGGGATGTGAGGATGTTTTGTGTGTCTGTGTGGTAGTGGCTGTTTAAATAAATACTTGCAACTCTTCTCCCCCTATCCCCACCTCTTCCTCTCTGTTGCTGGTCCCTACATGGCTACTGAACCGACTGTAGGTCGACTCTAAGCGCCAAGATAAAGATCAAGAGAAAAACAACATGTAATTGCTGCACATTTGAGGGTTTTTAAGATGTCAGGGTCAAAACACTGAACTTTGATTTCGTCATTACAAAGGTCAGCTTTCTAATGTGACGCTCTTCCAACATGTTTAAATGTAGTTTTCCAAAGCTCAAGCCTGGTCTCATGTTTTTTTAACATGACGCCATTATTATCGTCTTGAAAACTTTACTTGTCTCCACAGTAATTGTCGAGACGTGCTCGCGCTACTCAACACTTCAACCGTGGACCGTTTTACTTCAAGTAAACGTCTTATTTTCCTCAAAGACAATAACATACCAGTGTACCACACTGCCTCGCAGCACGTATTCAATGCAACAATGAAATGTGGCAGCAGTGACCTGCAATTCAATGTCCAGTAGGTATGCGCCTTTCTTTGGAAAAGATGATTTAAGGGTTCACAGAACCACTTTTAAGATGTTTTCCAAAGCAAAGGTAGAGTGAAGGCAACGTTTCAAGTTTTTTGCATCAAAACACAAAGATTTTTTTCCAGCAACTATTTCATTTAAGCCAAGACTATTTGAAAGGTGCATCTTTTAACACACAAAGGTCGATTTCTGTCATCTTGAAATGGAAAAACCTTTAGTCCGTTAGATCCACATGCACTCTGAATATTGCTCTCAATTCAAGCGTCGCTCAGTCTTTTAACAGTTTTCTAAACACACCCATAAAGTCACATAATGCTCAACACACAATAATAATGCAAAACACTCCGCAAACTCATAAACCTGGTGATTCTAAATTGAATCTGTCTGGTCTCACAACACAAGTTAAACAATATCTTTAGCAATTTCCTTTTTGCGTGCACTAAACATACATTGTCCATTTGATTAAATTACAAATTAATCAAAGTCATTTTTCAGAGTGAGAAACACACTAAATCCACAGTGAGGGGAGTAAAACAGTGGCATCACTTTTCAACAGAGCACTTCAAGCAGGTCTTCAACAAATTTTCCACCAAATGTTTTATTTTAGGTTTCTTTTCCTGTAATTGGTCATAGTATCTTTGTTTGTTTTTTATCCACAATAATTTTTTTTCTGATCCTTCAAAAAGCATAGCAATCTATTTTTATATGCCAGAATACATTATTAGCCAACTATGCTACGTAACAACATGTGAGAATAAAATACATGAACTTTCCTTTTTGCATACCGTTGTGTTTTTTTCACCGTCCTGATAAAGTCACATCTATAAGGTAACACTAACAAGATGACACCAATTACAAGTTGGTCAAAAATGGCTATGATTTCAGTATCCGGCATGTGTACCGTATGTGTTTAAATCGCATTTTATTTCACATTTTTATGTCGAGTATTTTTGAAAAGACTGCTGCTAAAGAAGAAACAAAGATGGTGTCCCAAGAAGCACCTCTTTTTAAAAACATATCTGCATAATTTGGAATAATAAAGGAGAATATCTCACAGATCTCGAGTAACCAGCAAAAACTTCAAGAAGTCAAAGAATTATTTCACAATAAAAATATTTCAAAAAATGGATTTCATTTTAATAAAACATGTTTTTTTTTAAAACGATTTTATTGTTTTATTTACTCTACAGAAATAAAGACAAATGAATGTAGCGCCACTAATCTCAGAATTCCGTCTGTAAAACTAAACTCAACACGTGAAGATATAAATAGGGAGATTTGATGAAGATAAGTTTGAAGAGACACTTGTGATATATTTATTACATAGTATGTACTATGATATGGCAATAAGCTGTAAAAAGGAAGAAACGTACACGTGTCGTTGTTTTCAGGTCGTTCTAATTTCACCCAGTTCAACTTATTTTGAAAGCCACGCTAAAACGGAAGTCGCACCAATCTCTGCCTCGCGCTCCCGCGGTGCTTGGTGTACTGTGTGAGTGAGCGCGCGCCTTCCCTGACTGTAGCTGCCTGTCATCGCTCGCGCTGACATCACGCAGAGGATTTGCCACAATGTCAAACATAAGCGAACAGCGCGAGCTCATGGCTTCTCCGCGCCACAATGACACGCACTGCCGCGTGCGCCGGCTCGTTCTCTAATCAAAACACTCTGCCGACCTTCTATGGGTTTATTCTGTGTCCTACGATGCTTTTCGGGTAAGATGGGTTTACTCCGCTCTTATTTTGTTATATCTTATAATTGGGAAATACCGGAAATACTGAGTACATATTCAGTAAATATATATATTGAATGTTTTCATTTTAATTAATAGAACGCCTTTGTTATGTTGTCCGCGTTTTTTCTTTATGTGAAAAGTTCTCAGGCTACCTATAACGTTGATGCTCTTTGGTTATTACGTAATGGGAGTGCGGACAGTGCTGAGCAGATGTTAGAGAGGTGCTGTGATGTGATGTGTTGACAAACCCCGCTGTTTGCGTAAAGACAGCATCACTTCTACACCACTGCAATGCTGTTTTTTGCAATCCATCAGTGAATCATTGTTAAAAATAAATAAATAAAAAAAATAAAAAAAAGATACATCCAAGTGAAAAGAGTGTTGGCATAAATAATTTTCAGAACAAAGTCCAGTCAATGAAAATAAGTTTCCTCCCTCTAGGTCCACGTGAGTGTTTGATCCCAGTCAGAGGTCATGCTGCGGAGGGAGTCTGACACCCACAGCCTTTTTACCTCTGGAGAGACATCCGATAATGACTGTGAGGTAAGGCTCTAAATCTTTTTGTATTTATTTATTTTTTATTTTTTGCGCAAAATCTGTTTTTGGATTACCTGGATTTTGACGTTACGTTACATAGAAAAGAAGTCATACAGCCGGCTGTCTGTTGCCTAAACCGACTTAAAATGTAATTTATAAAATGGAGGTAACAAATTGCATGCATTTTATTTTGCTAAATTTTACAAACTATTTATGTTTAAAGGTCCTTTTACATCATGTTTAAGCCTGTTTAAGTGATGACATTCCATTTCGAATGCCAAACTCGGGCATTCATTTACAGTAAAATATTCATATAAACCAGCAATTGTGATAGCAAAGTTCCCAGCTCAAATATGAGTTCACAAAGTGAAGCTTTGTATTTGAACTTATTCAGTCAGGACAAGGAAGGACTGTCTGAGCAGTACTTAGGAGACATAGCAAACCGTCACCCCCTGCAGTAATTTAAAATCCACAAACCTAGTCTGTCTGTATGTCACCACAGCAACAAATGATCATTTGTAAAAAAAAACTGTAATTGCAATACAACTCCAATTCTGACCAGCGCTATCTTTCTAATATTGACACGTGTGCTTCAGCAACATCCTCCCAAAGGTGTGCCGTTCATCGGTATAATAGCTGATTTTCAAACCTCTGCTGAAGTAGATAAGTTTAGTGGATAAAATCGAATCCACATGTAAGTATCAGCCGATATCAGATCACCCAAAAATAAGGCAATCGGGGCTGTCGGTCGATCGATCGGTGCACCCCTAAATACAACCCGTATAAACATATCACCCTTCCTGTTCTCTACTCTAAGGTGACAGACAAAAATAGTGGTTAGTTTAAAACTTTAAGCTAAATTTTCAAAATCAAATGTCTATGCAGCGTTTACTACCGAAACAAATTCCTCGATATTGTTGAAATGCCTTCGTTATTGAACACTGCAACTATAAACTAATATGCTTGATTAAAATTGTAATAATTTGTGAGGTCAATATTCAATCCTGTCAAAAAAAGACAAAAAAAAAAAACAACAACTTTATTATGTAATCTACAAAGAAGTGTCTTTTATAATAAGTGGATGTGATGTTAATTGCTTCCTCGGCTTAATTACCCCGGTTTTTAAGCATTCATGATTTCCAGCGTCTGGCAGAGGCAGTCTAATCAGCGCCCGGTTTTCAGCTCTTGAAAATACAAGTAGGTGGAAAAGGTTACATCACAGAGCCATTAGGAGATGCATAATTAAAAAAAAAAAAGAAAAAAAAAGTTTGGGAAACAACATCTTAGAACTTCCGTCATGCAGCTTTGCTAATCTGCCGCTGGCAGGCAGTAAAAGGGGCTAAGAGGCATCAAAGAGTCACCAGTTCATCCTCTCTGTCTTTGTCTCCGTCTCAGATGGGGGCGAGTTGTGAAGAGGTAGATATGGTGTGCCTGTGCGAGGCCGGTCCCTGTACACTTTATTCAGAAGCACACGCGCCTACGCTGGTGAGTGCTCAGGCTTCCCACTTAAGTGTCTGTGGCGGCGCGGCGAAAAACGCCACGCTTCGCCGCGCCGCTCAGAGCGTTCCTCTACATGTAAATACGCCCCTTTCGCCTCCCGCCGACCTCTTCCGTGTCTCTGTTGCTGCTTCTGTGTTTCTACAGTATGTTTTACAGGAGCAGCTCAGAGCTGACAGCTGTCATGTTGTGTGTGTTTATATATATGAGTGTGTGCGTGTGTTTTTTTTCCCTCAAAGTGTTTTCAGGATCAGTCACTCTCGACTGTCTTCTTGCTTTTCTGTTGAAAGGGCACTCTGCTGTGTGAACACTGTGGAAAAAACAGAGTCATGTTAACCAGGTACTCTGAGGGATATGGCACAGAGGTAATATATAGCATATGCGTGTGCGTGTGTGTGTGTGTGTGTGTTATCAGTTAGCTAAAGCACCCTATACACTGAGCTCTCTATATTATGCTGAAGGGTCCAACATGTCAGATCTACAGTGCCTTGGAAAAGTATTCAGAATCCTAGAAATTTTTCACATCTTGTCAATATCTTCTTCTTTTTTTTTTTCTTTTTACCAAACAGAAATCTAGAAAGTTTGTCTTAAATAGTAATAGCAATTATACAATAGCAGTTCTCAAGTGAACCATAGTTTAGTGGGAAATAAGCCTTCCAAAGTTAGTTCAGACCACCTCTGACTACCCCAGATGTGATAGTCATGGTTTAAAGTGCCTTCCCTGTCATACAACAGTTCTATGCAGAAGTCATTCAACATTTTGAGGTGTTCATTCAACTGTTCCAGAGGAGATCAATACCGCTGGGATATAAATAGGATGACATTTATATAAGTGGTGAAGCTCATTGGCCATGCTACCGAAGGAGGCATCAGCTGGCTCACGCATATTAGCAACCGTCACATAATGAAAAGTCGCACATGAGCACATGCGGTTAGACACATGCCACCACCGCAGGTTGTTTGTGACAACTAATGGCCGTGATTCGCCGTCTTTATTTATTTTTTTTGTATTGAACGACGACTCATATTTTGAACGGAATGTATTTTAATGTTGCTCTGCGCCGCAGGAGGAGTGCGCGTTATCCGACCCTCAGGGAGAAAGCGATGCAGATGCTGACATAGAGGACACAGACTGCAGGTTGGTTTTACGGGGGACCTCTTCGCCACGTTTTGCTTGGCTTGCACTGTTTTTTTTTTTTTTTTTTTTGTTCCTTGTAACGTTTTTTTGACCTTATGTCTGATTGGTTCAGAATCCAGGAGCACAGCTCTCTCCAGCGAATCAGCTCGCGAAGGCGCAAACGTCCTCGCGTGGCGCGGCAGGACACCACGGAGAGCGAGGACGACGGTGGGCGGAGCCACAAAAGCCATCGCTGGAACCTGCGGCTCAGTCCCGACAGAGCACACAGCAGGACCATCCTGGAGGTAGGGGGACAATCATCGAGCTGATTGGTTTCATTTAAAATAAAATACCCCATCGGTAGCCATCCTGAGTCCTCTCTCTTCTCCTCAAGTTCAAAGTTTTTAACACTTTGATCTGGAGAAAAGCATGGATGAGTTTCTCTAGATTTTGCTGCAACATGAGTCCTTTGAGCTGGGAAATGTTCTTCAGGTGATAGAAGGCCGACTTTGTAACTGTCTTTATGTGGCTCTGAAGGTTCAGGTCAGAGTCCATCACTACTCCCAGGTTTCAGGCCTGATCGCTGATTTTTAGTTGCAATAACTGAAGCTATGCGTTGATTCTACATCGTTCCTCTTTAGGTCCAACAGTAATAACTTCAGTTTTGTTTCTAATCGGCTGCAGAAAGTTACGGCACGTCCACACATTGACCTGTTCTAAGAATCTGTTTAGTGCCCGAACGGGTTCAGAGTCACCTGGTGACATTGTAATGTAGAGCTGCGTACCATCTGCATAGTTATGGCGGCTAATCTTATTTCCTGTTATAACCCGAGCATGTAGATATTAAACAGGAGGGGTCCCAGGTTTGAACCTTGCAGTACCCCACTTGTGATTTCCGTCTGCTCTTTTCCTCTCCTGATTAAATAGTCATGGTAAAAAAAGTATATTTTGTGTTTGGTGATTTTGTGTCCTTGGCCCTGACACTACCCCCCTCCCAAAATCTGACTTGATTTGGCCTCATGTTTGTGGTAGTCGTCCTACTAAGAGACCGAGTGATGGCTCGTTTTCAGTCTGCAGGCAGAATTCGCCAGCTTTTGTTTTAATGTCTTGTTATTTGAGAGCTGATGAATAATTAGCTCACAGCATGACAGACCTCCCGCACAGTGCGCTTTTGTGACGTTTGTCTTTTGATTGTTGGCAGATTAACCTGGAGCATTTGTTACAGCTAAGTCGAACATGAGTTTGATCTGATCAAAGCGAACGGTTCTAGTTAAAGACCCAGTGAAGTTTAGCAAAACTCCGTGTTTACAGAGTTTCCCCAAGTGAACAGTCAAACTTTGTGCCAGTTCATCCTAAACAAGACCTGCTTCTAGACCAGCGTTAGCCACATGACTTGATCATTTTCATAGTTCACCAGCTGAACATTCTGAACTGAGCTTGTTTATTTATCACACTTTATACTAAATAATTTTTTGGTATTTATGATCCAGTGACATACTGATTATGTAATCTCCAAGCATTTATAACCTGCCTTGCATCTGTTTCATCTCTTGTCTTTGCCCTCACTCTCGCCCACTTCCCAAAACTCTCATTTACATATTTTATCTGGTGTTTTTTTTTTTTTTGTTGTTTTTTGTTTGTTTTTCTTTTGGTCACAGGCCAAAATGAGTCGGACATTTGGACAGTAAAAGAGTCCATTTAGACTCACTCTCTCTTTTTCAACCCTGTTATTACTGTCCGATGGGACTTGACAGGAGATTTTTGTTTCACCTCATAAGCTGTTATTCCACAGTCAAAAAGTCACAATTAGACCGAATAAATGCCAGGTACTGAACGATGAATTTGTTTTGGAAGAAGGGCGGAAGCACTTAAAATCAAAGCCATCAAATCTAAACACGTGCTATACAACAATAGTTAAAAAATAATACAAGATTGATGTTTCTAATAAAATCCACGTACTAACATCTAAATTAAAGTCAACATCTTTGCTATCATTACATAAAATCTCTGTCTGTGAGGACAAAGTGTGACAAGGCTTTAGTTTACTCAACTTGACTTTGCAGCATCTTACACCTCATAAAATTTGAAATTGATGTAATAGTTATATTTCCATTTAAAGCCCAATGTTTAAAGCAAAGCCAATAGCATGGTAGCAAGTAGGGCTGAAATGATTAATTGTGTTTATCATGACTGATAGATTATTGAAATAATCATCAACTAATTGAGTAATCGATTGTTAACTGCAGTACACAGACTCAAAAAAAGACCACCAGAGCCAAAACTGTACAAAAATATATGCATGTTGCATTTAAGTAAAAAAATATCTCCGTCTATAATTATTATGTTTCACTCAGAACTTTAGTTTTAGTCTCACCTGGCTCAAATTATGTAAAAAAAAAAAAAAAAAAAAAAAAAAAAAGATCTATTAAGCACCTTTTGCTATCCAATTATTAATTGGTTAAGCCTGCATTATTTGTTCCATAGGCTATAAATAAATAAAACTCAGACAGAATCAAAAAGTGCCCTTTAGATCTGAATTCTGCTATGAAACCTAAAGTCTGAGTTGTTTTTGTGTTCTACAGCAAAATCCTTGTAATGATTGTTCATTTTGCTGCTTTTATCGATGGTTTTACAAGACATTTTTTTAACTTGTTTTGATGCTTGCATTTCTTGGTCTCTAAGAACGTAACAAAAAACCGAAAAGATTCTTGGACTTTTCTCTGGTTTTAACTGAAGGAGGAGCTGCAAGTGCATCCAGACGCAATATAACGATCCCCGTCCCTTGGCTTGTTTTCATCCCTCAGGAGAGCGTTTCGCAGGTGAGGCCGCTCATCATCACCGGGCCCAACGTGGAGAAGCAGAAGAGTCCTTCGGATGGGTCCCGAGGCTCCAAGCTGACCTCCCTGTGGCCTTCGCCCCTGCCTCTCCCCGTCAAGCTGCTGCTCCTGCTGCCCGTCTCGCTCTCCCTCGTCATCGTTATAATCTCATTCCTGCTGCCCTGGGCCACCACGTGACACAGCATAACGGGTTTTTTTTTCCCAAACATCGCACAAATGTCATCGAGTCTTATGATGTAGTCGATAGAATACTTATTTTTTTTGTTACTTTTTTTAAAAAGGAGAATTAGCAACGATATTAATGATTATTTCTGTTTAGATTGCGTTATATTGAAGGAAGTTAAACACGTTCTTGGCCGAATCTCTTCAAGGAGCTTACAGTCACTAAGTTTCAGTTTCTCACCCCCTCGTTTTTAAAAATAGACCTCTCATCTCGTGGCCCCCGTTGTAATGAGCTTCAAGAGCAACATGGAGGGCTGTGTGGGGGGGAGTACCAAGGGGTTCAGGAACCTTCAAACAGGGTAACAACACACTTGATAGGAAAACATGTGAAAGACGATGCCGCTACACTATGCAATTCCTCTGTTCCTCCTGCGGCGCTGTGAGTGCTGTTAATGATCTTCGGTCTCGTCGTGTCCTTGGCCCTGACACTACCCCCCTCCCAAGACCTCTTCCCATATTTTTTCCCCCCCTCTTAGGAGTATCTTCTCTTAGCGCAGGGACTTGTGGCTCTAAATAGCATGCAACCCAATTTAAAAAGCAATAGCAACTGAGATCAGACACAAGTTTGCTGTGTATAATCTACTGAACATCTGCTGGTTTCATGAACAGATTACATGGATCTTTTTTGTCTTTTTTGAATATTAATTTAAAACACCAAACTATAGTAAAAATGAGCTGACCTCAAAACAAATTAAGCTTTAGAAAAGAAAATACTGTAACTATGTACAATAAATTCATATACATCCACATAATGCCAACATGATAAATATGAATTTTCCGTTATGTATGTTTTCGTATGATTGCTGTTTAGAAAAACTGAGCTTGACAATCAATCACGCTAGTTGTTACAAGCTGAAATGCAAAATGGTAAAAAGCCATTTTGGCTACTCTGTACTGTATGCTGTGTTTGTTTTACGATGTTCTTTCTTTTTACTTATGAATGATATTTAAACACTTTGCCCAACCCTCCAGAAAAGAGAAGTGGTTGTTATTATTCATCATCATGTACTGTATTTTATTAAGTACTGTGAATTTAGTTTAGTCTTCAATCCTGATCTATTGCTCTTCCTAAAGCTTGCATTTCTTCCTATGTGTACATGTTTCCATTTTTGTGTTTCATGAGGCAATAAAATGTCAATAAAACTAGATTGTATTTTAACAAAAAAAAATTAAAAATTAAACTCGTCTGGTTTGAATTTCGGGTCGCGGGAACATCTATTAACAGAAGAGTTTTTGTAACTTTTGAAAGATATTTTCTGGGCATTATATTGCACTAGGATTGATTGGGGATGAAAATGTAAAAACTTTTACATTTTCCGCTGGTGTACGGCACACCGAGTCCAATAAAACAAACCCTCCCCATCCCTAACCTGTGGTGGCGCTGCACTAAGAACTATTGAAGGAAACGACACAAAAACCTCTGAAGAAGACATTGAGAAGACAACTTCCTTCATCACAAAACGTAAACAAGAATGGAGTGGTGTCATTTCAGCTGTGTGGGACTTTTGCTATAATCTTAATATAAAGATGTGTGTTTTAAGCCTGAAAGGGAATTGTTCTGGAGATAAAAGTAGCTGTAAAGTAATAATGCTTAAGTTAGGATGTGCTTCGCAGATTTATTTTAAAATATGAAATGGAAAAATTTTAATGATGTTTTGGTGTTAGGAGCACTTTACATTAGAACAGACATCAGGGCAAAAATATATGAACTAGTCTGACATATTTTACTCTGATCACAGATTCTTTAAAACGCAATTTTGGATTTGTTAAAACTTTGCCCTATTTCTTGAAACTAGACTATTGAGATTCACTATAGCAGTAATTTGTAAGAATTTCCTCAAGGAGCGGTGAAAAAAAAAAGTAATTAAAATCAAAATTCAGAAGGACTTTGACAGAGACTTGCTTAAGCTAGCTTTGCTTTTAGTGAAAGCGTTGCGCTTGCTAACTTTTTCCTTCTCCGATTTAAATTTGATCTGCTTTTCTTCAGCTATGCGTGACACAAGTTACACTGCCATCTACTGATGAAACCTAGCCTCAGTTTTTATCCACTCAGATTAAGTTCCTTCAGAATTTTCTTTACATATTTTCTATAAAGTTAATGAACAGTGCACTGATCTTATTTCCGTCTGATTTCAGTGTTTTTACTAAGGCAGGCTTTTTGGATTTTGGTTTCAAGATATAGAAATTGATATTTTCTTCTCTAACAGTTGTCTGAAAATCAGTATTTGTCCATTTCAATGTTCTTCATATTTTCCAGTGTTTTCATCCTAAACCTTTGGAAGTGACATGTTTCATTATACTCACAAATGAGGCACTCGGTGAGATTAAAATACGTTATTGCACTTGGACTTTTCAGAAAAGAGAGAATCTTTGCCTGGGCTCTGCTGCTGCTCTTGATCAGACGGCCTGAGGGTAAGACTTGTGGAGGAGGGGTCCCATAACGAGGTTAGATCTTCTCTTGCTACATGCCGTTGTTATGGTAACAATCAGAACTGCTTAGAGAAAACAGACTTTTCATAAGTAGATTATACTCAGAGTTTAACTCTGTTTAAACGTCAATGAGAAAGTGATTACCGCAACATCTGCCCATCTAGTGTTCTATAGGAATATAGCTAAAGAAAATCTTTGTGCCCTACTCACATCCAACTCATAAGGATAATAAATGTGGAAGGTATTTATTTCATAGGTGTTTTGTTTTGTTTGTGCATTTCTGAGAACCACCCAACTAATTTGCCCGCCTGTTGTTCAGGAGTTTTGCTTTCCATATGAATGGCTGGGAGAGAGACATAGCTGCAGTGGATTCAGGTAGGAGTTCGTTTTGTGAAGCGAGATATTGCCCACCAGTTTCACTTCCATTTCGCCCACACACAGCGCTTCAACTTCGGAGAATTTCAGCAGGATTTGATTAGAGGCTCACTCTGTGTGTGGATGCAATCAAAGGCCTGTTGCAGAGGTTTTCAAAGGCTTTAAAAGGACCCACAGCCAAGAAATAAAGTTAAGACTGTTAGAGAATTGAAAGGTGGCTAAACTCTCAAATATATAAGTAAGGAAATAACGCACAGAGATGGAGTTGTAGTTGCTCGGCCACAGACGGGTCGGGAAACTTTAATTTACACATCACGGATTCGTCTTACATCTTCATCAGTCCAAAACCAAAAGTCTCCAAAAGGTCTTCAAAAAGTCTTTCCGTATTCTTAACATCAGCCTTTTTTATACCATCTCATTTTCACTGGTGTGAGTTGGAAAGTTTCGACCAATAACATTACTACTCTTGATTTGCATAAGGATCCTGGCAAGCTCTTGACTAATTGTGTGTTGGGACACTCTTTGAAATATTGGGACCTCTTGACCTCAACATCTGCTCCATTTCAGATTTTGCCGAATACGCCAATTTCTCTCAATTGTTGTTCTTGTCTGTCCAAACAGCATCCTTTCCCAAGTCATATTTGATCCAACTTTGCGCTTTGCACGCAAAGAAGGGGAGGGCGTCAGGTCAGTCTGACCCAGAGAGGCGCCAAGAATCCTTTCGCAAAAACAACTCCATAAAAAGTATTTCCTCTCTTACAAGACACATTTGTAGTAAACATTGGCACAAAGCTAGATCTCTTTTTCAACAAACTCATTTTAAGGTATACAATTTCTTTTTTTTTTTTTTAACATTCTTTGGTTAGGAAACAACATAATATCGGTGTTATCTATAGCAATAGTAGTTGATTTTTTTCTTTAGAACTGCCTTAATTATTCATGGCATAGATTTGACAAGACGTGTGAAGGATTGCGCTGAAATTTGTTTCACTGACATGATATACACTGCCTGGCCAAAATAAAAGTCGCCACCTGGATTTAACTAAGCAAATTGGTACAAGCCTCCTATTGGATCTAGCAACATTGTGTGCCCAAAGAATGAGGTCAGCTGACTACCTGAATATACTGAATGACCAGGTTATTCCATCAGTGGATTTTGTCTTCCCAAATGGAACGGGCATATTCCAAGATGACAATGCCAGGATTCATCGGGCTCAAATTGTGAAAGAGTGGTTCAGGGAGCATGAGACATC
>CAEGAE010093866.1:0-10363 GCA_903067095.1 Girardinus metallicus | reverse complement strand
CATGGTTGTTTGTCCTGTATGTCTCTGTGTTGCCCTGCGACAGACTGGTGACCTGTCCAGGGTGACCCCGCCTCTCACCCGGAACGCTTGCTGGAGATAGGCACCAGCACCTCCCGACCCCATTACGGGACAAGGGTAATCAGAAAATGGATGGATGGATGGATGATGAGGTGTATTAATAAATAAACACATTGCAAACAATTTTACAAATGTAAACAAAAGAAAAACCCAACTGGGTTTTTGGAAGTTGTTCATTTCAAGCCCTTTGGAAGAAAACAGAAAACCCAAAGATGTAACACTTTATTTGAAGAGGCTAACATGACAATGTCATAAGCATGACATATCAGTTATAAACATGAAGGAGTCTTTATGAATGTTTACGACTGTTGTCTAAAAGGGTCATTCTTTGAATAATGACTCTTCATTGCATTTCCACTTTAAATGCAAAGTTAAGCATTAAAAATGGCATTAAAAGTGTCAACTTTGTAACAAAGGTTTCATTACTTACCCAGTCAGACTTTATCACTATAAACGTCCATGAAGGCCCCTTCATGTTCATAACAGGTGTTATGTCATGTTTACGACAGTGTCACGTCAGTCTTATGCACACCCATTCAAATAGTGTGTAATTGAATCTCATGGTAAATAATTTATTTAACTTCTGTAAACAAATTCTTGCTGGAGTTGTAAGTTAATGTTGAATCGTTGTAGGATGCTGGATTCAGGTCAAATGTAGGTCAACTATTCGCACCGATCTACAGAAACCCCCATGTTCGTGTCTGGCCATGAATATAGTTCGTGAACTGTGTATGGGAATAACCACAGCTCAACAGTGACTGTATGGCTGGGTATGTTATATTTAATTTATTTTGCTTTTTTTCTTTAGGATGAAAATCCCACTGAATAAACATATTTTCTGTCCTGGACTCAGCACAGAGCTAGCTGCTAATAACGTTAGCACTCTTGGGACAACCATGCTAGGCCATAAAAATATATCTTATCTTACATATGAATGCATGTCTTTCTAAGTAACTGTCCAATAAAACATCTGAAAATACAATTTAAACAATACTATCGTTTAAATTGTATTAGAAAGTGGGCGCTGCAAACTCTGGCATTGTTAGTTTCCTGTTTTAAGCTGTAGATTGTTGATCCACTTTTCTCCTCTTTTTTTCGGTACGTTTTTTTTTTTTATTAACTCCCTTGTGACCAACTATCTTTAAAACATGAAAATATCATTTATCTTTCTATTAGAACGATTGGAACAACCGTACAGGACACAAACTTTAGGCATTTTGATGCTGAATCAACAGAAATAAATGGGCTGTATTGGCCAGGTCCACAGGGTCGAGCTTAGAAGTGTCTCTGAAAATAGTGGCGTGGGTGGGTGTCAGGAAAACGGTTTGGAAGATGTGCAGACAGACATTAAGGGGGGAGATGAAATTGTGGTTTTGCCTGAATCTGAGATTCAATCAGATGCTGAGAACGATGAAGTTATTTCTGAAGATGTGAATTCTGATGTTCAGCCTCTTTCTGGCCAAAAATCCACACAGGAGATTGATACAGCCATCACTCCTGAGCTGAGGAGGTCAGCTCGAAAAACTGCAGGACAGCATTCCAACCCTTATAGGCTGCCCTGTTCTGTGCAAAAGAAATGATTCTGTTTTTGGGGTAACAGTTTTTTAGGTACATCGTCGGGTCGCCGATGCGTAACGATAGGGAGGAATGTAAGAGGTGAAACCGCCAGGTGTCGCTCCCTCCACAGCCTGAGCTTAAATAAAAGGGAAGCTGGAATGGTGGTGGCCAATTGTCAATTTCCTGTATGTTGGACCAGGTGTGTGTTAGGCCCACGCGTTGTTTGCTGACTGTGGTAAGGTTTGGAGGAAAACTCTTTTAAATTGATCCTCTTAAATAAGTCAGTGCTGACATGGTGTTTTTATACAGGGCCACATTATTATTATCGACGATCCGGTGATACCGTTACCTGGGCTTGTGGCTTTTTGACACTGCAGGTAGGCTTTGTACATTTTTCTCTTTTAACCAGATTGAATTGTATGTGTTTTTTATATTATTTTTATTTGGTAGGGCTGCACCAGATCTATTATCAGGTTTGAGTTTAGAATTGGTGTGGTAAATCAGAGAGTGCTGGTTTATGCGATGCAAGTAGACAGTGTTTTTAATGTGTTTTAGATCGATTTGATTAAAGTGACTTAATAACCATATAGTAATTTTTGTATTTTCGTTTTTACAGTTTATATCACTGCTTCCTGCTGTCCTTTTAGAGTTTGATTTTCCTTTTTGTTAGTCTGCCTTGTTTTTGATTATTTGTCTCTCCTTAGCACTTGTGAGGGTGGGCTAACAACTTTCCATTTATTTTGTTTGTTTTGTCTGCCGTTGTCTTTGGGCCACTTCACAGAAATGCACATCCATGTTGCGGTCAATCTTAAATATCTGAGACCCGATCCTGTGTGGCGTGATCTTGAGTTTGACTTGCATGCCATCATTTTGCAGTGAATTGAGTACAACTTAAGTTCCAGTGAACATTGTAGTGGTATATGCGGGTTTGTCCGCCCGAAGAGGTGTTTAAATTCGGGTCGAACATTGACAACGAATGGATAAAGTTAACGGGAAACCCACCTATTTGTGTAACAATAAATATTGTTAATTAACTTTATTCTGGCTGTTGTTTATTGTACTTCGGCCATAGGGGTCATAACACATGTGTCTGAAATAGAAGGAGCAGCAGCACAGGAAGAAGAAGACGTTCATCTTGCGCGCATGCCAATCCGAAGTTACTAGACCTCGTGTTGAAAAGAGAACAGAAGTAAGTCAACTAATATGTGAGATATGATTAATATTACATTTAGATGTTTATGTAGAACAAAACATTGTAAGTATGAGGTGCTCTAGGTAAAGCTAGTTTTCAGTGAATGCTAGCTTGGTGTAAGTTACCGTTAGCTAAAAATCAGTGAAGTTAGCCATTAGAAAATCCCCTCTCATCCCCTAATTTTAAGATATAAAATTATAAACCACTGTATTTGTCAAAGTTACCCGTTGTGTTCTACTAAAGCAACTTGGCTGATGTGACGCAGTGCTTGTATTTTGCCAACTGTATCCAGATAGATACAGTTGGAATTTTGGCAAAAGGACATGTGTTGAGGAGACAAAGGAGGCGGATGACGAGATGCTACAAGTTATGGACGAAGATGTGGAGGAGGTAGAGGAAGTGGTGGCGGAGTATAAGGAAGACGAGCCACAAGATACAGACAGTGTCCGTACGAGCAAAGACAAAGAAGAAAATGAGACGTTCTCCGAGGAAATTATGTAAGTCATTTTTGTGAGTAGCACCTTTATGCTTACCCTATTTGGTAACACTTTATTTGACATTGTATGCTTAAGACTGACATGACACTGTCATAAATCTGACATAACACTTGTCATGAACATGAAGGAGTCTTTATGAATGTCTATGACTTTTGCAATGAAGTGTCAGTTGGTGAATAATGACACTTTTAAAGTACAGTTGCTATAAAAATTGCTTTAAAAGTCCATTAAATGTGCTAAGTCTGCATTATTTTGTAAATAATGATACTTTAATGTAAAGTTTGCACTTTTAATGGACATTCAACGCAACTTTTACCAAAAGTTTGCATTAAAAGTGTCATTATTTGCCGATTGACAATTCATAACAGTCAGACATTCATAAAGACCCCTTCATGTTCATAACAGGTGTTATGTCATATTTACAACAGTGTCACGTCAGTCTTATGCACCCACAATAAAATAGTGTTACACACTATTCGAATGGGTGTGCATAAGACTGACGTGACATTGTCATAAACACAACATATCACCTGTTATGAATATGAAGGGGCCTTCACAAATGTTTATAGTCATAAAGTGTGACTGGGTAAGTAATGACACCTTTGTTACAAAGTTGAGACTTTTAAAGCCATTTTTAATGCAACTTTGCATTTAAAGTGGCAATGCCATGAAGTGTCATTACTTATCGAATGACACTTTTAGATAACAGTCGTAAACATTCATGAAGACTCCTTCATGTTCATAACTGATATGTCATGCTTATGACATTGTCATGTTAGCCTCATGCACAACCCTTCAAATAAAGTGTTACATCTTTGGGTTTTCTGTTTTCTTCCAAAGGGCTTGAAATGAACAAGTTCCAAAAACCAGTTGGGCTTTTTTTGTTTACATTTGTGAAATTGTTTGCAATGTGTTTATTTATTAATACACCTCTTCAAATATCTGTAAATACTTATTTGAATGGCCACTAAGTGAAATATGCGCCTTCTAATGACCTCAGAGTGCCTCAAACTATAAAACACAATGCGTTCCGAATAACAACATTTGGAGGCTATATGAACTTCTTCCAAAAAAAATTTTTGATCAGAATTGTTGTGGTCAGCTCTTGTGATTATGGCACTTGTACTAAGACTTTTCATGCATATTCATTTGCCATTCCTGCATTTGTTCTGACAGTATGCAGCAAGGGACATTCTTGGGATGGCAGTTGAGTAAAGGCTAAATAAATATTAAAATCACATTTGTTTACCAACACACCTAGCCAGCACCCTTAGGTGGGCCCCACATGGGAAAAAAGAGGGCAGACCATATGGGACCCAAATGGGTTTGTCCGGGGTATCCACGATGGCCCCACATGGGTTTGCCCATGTAGGGTCACCGCCTACATGGGCCCCACATGTCGGTGGCCCTACATGAGTTTGTCCATGTAAGCAGTGAAAAGAAGCACAGAGAGCACACACAGAGATAATGACGCCATTAAAATCTCCTAAATTACAGCAATCATTAAATTGGTCTAACTGCTTCATGTAATTGAAGGGATATGTATGTAGATGGAATTGAATCAAAACAATATTTAGACTTTATAAAAAAATTACATTATTCCAAGAGTTCTTGTTTTAAATGAGTAATATTTATGAATGAATTACTCCATTCATAAAAATTACTCCATTTATGAATGGAGTAATATCAAGTCTGTTTAATGTTGATTAGTTATGAAAAGTTTGAGCACCTCTTCCACTTTATTTCTAATAGCAAATTCAGATCCACAGTTGATTGTTACAAATAATATATATTTGCCATATATTATTATTATATATTTATTTTGTTTATTTATTTTTTTAATTTCAGACTAATTAAACCTTTTTTAGGTGTTTGTTTTTTCAATGAGTCAGTTTTTGCTCAGATCTGGTCCTGATTTATAATGAGCTCATGTATGATGCATTAGATTTAATCGTTAGTCTGTTGTCTATTGTCCCTGGCAATAGAGAACAGACTATTGCCGGAGATCAATAGATTGGTATCCATTGATACTTGCCTTTCCTGCCTGACTGTGAGTTCAGCTACTTTTCTGACAGGGGAATATATGAGGTAATAGTATGGTTATGTGTTATTAGGAAAGTATTTCTGTTCAACTTAGAAAATTTTTGTTTTGAAGGTAGCAAAGTTCATTTACATCTACTTTTACATTTATGAATGGCATAGATCCCATCTAAATTATGATTTTTAGAGTTAGAAACAGGATTCCTCGCACCCCACACCAAACTTTGCATTGTCTACTAAAGGCTCCCACATACTTGTGCTAGCCATGCATAGTTGGGAATTCATAGTCAAATGTACTGATAGCCTACATTTCTTATGATAAATTCCCTTTTTTCCACAATTCTAACATTCAGTAGTAAGTTTGATGAGCTAGTTGGGCGCCTTGCCATGTTTTTCTCCATCAGGGCAGTCAGTCCTGGACAGAAAGGGGCAGTTACGCTGCCAATCCAGCATCTTGACTGTGTGCATTGATTCTCAACCATATCAGCTCAATGTCACAGATTGAAGTACACCTGAGTATGTTAAGAACTTAATGGGGTTGGAAAGTCCAAGTAGTCAGAAATTATCAAGTCAGTGTTATGTGAGACTTTTAAGTTTGTTAAAAAATAGTAATCAACAACAACAACATCCAGAGCAGAAACAAAGAACAAGAAAAAATACATGACTAACACCTTCTATTAGTCACCATTGTATAAGGTAGATTGCTAGATATAGAAATAAAATCCAATGAAAGTTGACTGTTTCACAGTTCTTTTAGTTTTGATTGAGGATATCTTCCTCCCAAGTTCCTCATGCTTACTAATCCAAACTTCAGTTCACCAGAGCAGCCTTTAAAGTTCCCTGAGGCTGAATCACTATCAAACAACATGTGCACCCCATGCCTCGCGTCCCTACAGCCAGGCAGCCATTATTTACGGCCGCTCTGCTTGGAGCAGTGAACAACTTAACCCCAGGTGTGCTGCGACATGTTGTAGGGATTTTCAGGTGATAAACCGAGGAGGATCTGATAACCTGAAATCCTTTACTCTCCCTCCATTGCTACTATCATCAAAGAGCAAGGTGGTGTTTGATCTAGCTTGAATTAAAAGGTGAGGGACAGAAGTGTCCCGCAATACAGCATGAGGCTAGGGAATGTCACGCTGAGCAACTTTGGTTCTGTCAAGCAGAGGCTGGTATAATTGAGACCATAGGTAGTCCATCTTGTGTCCTGAGGGAAGTTCCCACAAGGCCTCATCTGTACTACTTCAAAGGCAAAGGCTTGATGTCACTCTGCTCAGAGATCTTTATCCCCCAGATCCCCTGAGCCCAATAGCGATACAAGCAGAATCACATCATTATCATAGGGAAGTAAAAAGGTCTGGGAGACTGCAAGCTCCAACATGTTGACAACAGCTCTCCTTGGTTTTTCCACAAGAGGGTTCTCAATCAACTTCCCATTTCTCAATCTCAGTCCTGTTTGTGACCAGCTGACTTTGTTCTATTGATGTTCAACGGGCAAAGAACTAGCTTTTGGGCCTAATCATCTGAAAGCACATCATTGGCCTCCCAGAGGCACATAATCAGCAAACTCAAAAGTGCATCAAAGAAAAGCAAGCCGAGGCCAAGAGAAAAGAAAGAAAGGAAGTAATGGAGCATGGTGAAGACGTAGAGGGAGAAATCTGGTTTGTGTTACCATTTATCACCATCCATCTGTCTTAAAGGCTTGGCTCAGATCTCTGCTAGTAAAATATGTTGATGAAAAGAAAAACGGCAGTCAGCGAAGAAAAAATTGGAAGGAAGGATTGATTGAGTGAAAGGAGGAGGGAAGGAAGGGTGCTACATATAAATGAGGAGACAGTAAATGAAGCAAGTAGAAAGGAGGACAGATGAATCGGGGAAGATGAGCACAATGCTCTCCATCAGATCAATGCTGCAACTTTGAGGCCGCTACAGGAGCTCTACATGCAGAGATGTATAGACAATTAGACAAGCTGCTTCACCTCCCACCTCTCGGATGCTGATTAGAGCTACCAGAAAGCCATGACAGGTCTTCCACTTACCGCAAACAAGCATCCCTTTTTACTGTTTTGTCTGCATACGATTTATGGTGTGTTTGAGATTCAAAGTGCATTGAAAAGAGGGCAAAAGTAATTGTAAAGATTTTGTCTTTAGTGTGAAAAAATGGTGACTGAAAAGTGGAGACCATTGTGAAATACAGTGCAACTTTTTAAAGGTCCAATTCAGAATTTTGAATACAAGGGGACAAGTTTAGACTAGTATAGTAAATTGCCTCAAACTTCTTCCAGTTTTCATGCAGCCCAGATGCCTGTTGAGGCATAATAGAAACGTATCAAGGATGGGTTTGTAGTCACTAATTGTGATTAGTGATTAAGCTGAATATGAAATTCTGTGACAATGGACTTTCACAGATTGTACGTCAAGTTAAGTCAAAGTTTATTTCTATAGCACATTTCCAACAACCTCACCTGATCAAAGTGCTTCACAACAAATATAACATCACAGGTAGATAAATGATCAAATAGAAATAAAATAAAATTTAGTAAAAATAATAAGACAAATATAAAATTGGCAGAGATAACAAAAGCTAAGTGTGAATAAAAACCAAACAATATTGATTTTAGATGCAGCGATTTTCTTCCATCCTTTACTTTTTCTCTTTAGCTGCTGTTGAAGGTCAGAGAGAAAAGATGAGTTTCAGTCTGAACTCAAACTGACTGAGAGCTTAACAGACTGATCCGCAGAGAAGGCTCTGTCCCCTCAAGTTTTTTGGCCTCGCTTTAGACAATAAAAGCCAGCCAGTTGCCCTCAGGGCTCTGGGTGGGCTGTAGGGCTGCTGCAGCTCACTTAAGAAAGAAGCTCCCATTGAGTTTAAACACTTAAAATCAATAAGACCTTAAATTTTATCCTATAAACAACAGGGAGTCAGTGAAGTCTTTCTAAAACTGGGCATTCACACAAACTTGTTTTGGTCAGCAGACAGGCTGCAGCTGGGAGCTCTGCTCCAACCCTAAGTACAAAGAGTTACAATAATTTAAACGTGATTTAATGAAAGTCTGGATAGCCATCTCAAAATCAGGCAGAGGAAGATAACATTTTACCTTAGCAAGAGACCTCAGCTGAAAGAAACTGGCTTTCATAACAGCACTTATATGCTTATGAAATTTAAACATAGGATCAACAATCACACCCAGATTTTTCATGAATGGATGACAAAAGAAAGACAGGGGACCAACCACACCATCATGTCCAAGAAGGGGACTACATTGACCAAACACTAAAATCTCAGTGTTTTCCTTATTTAGTTTCAGAAAATTTGCTCTTAGCCAAGTCTGTACATCCTGAAGACAATCCTGTAATATATGTACAGCAGACTGGCTGTCATTTGTAGTTATAAGTAGATAGATTTGAATGTTGAGAGCAAAACAATGAAAAGAGGCTGTGCCTTTTAAAAATACAACCTAGAGACAGCAGCTACAAGAACAGGCACTAATATCGACTCCTGGGGAACCCCATACTTCAGAGGATCCACAGAAGGAGAATGCTGTCCTAGATTTACAGTAAAACTCCTGTTTGACAAAAAGGACCGGAACCAATTTAGTGCTGAACCTCAAATACCAACAAGTGACTCCATACGGGTCAAAAGAATGCTGTGATCCACAGTGTCAAAAGGAACAGACAGATCTAAAAGTAAAAAAAAAACTGATGATTTACCTTCAACAGTTTAAAGATCATTTAAACTTTTAAAAGGGCAGTTTCAGTACTATGTTCTAATTTAAAACCAGACTGACATCTTCTGTTTGTATTTCTAAAGGTTATAGAAGGTGCTTATTGTTTTTCTTCTCACCCTGATTTACTTTTTGAAGACATTTTGGGATTAATGTACATTGTGAGTTTGGTGAAACGTTTGCTAAACAATATATTGTTTCACGGTTTTCATATGCAATAGATGTTGGTTATGCTGGATCTTATTATGTTTATCTGCTGAGATGAAAACTAACACTGAAGGCTTCCTGACAAAATAGCATCATCTGATGTCAACTGAGTGAGAACAGACTGCCAAAATGATTATAACATTCTCAACATACTATGTATGTCTGATTACCATATATTGTACAATTGTCAAAAGATTTTGGCATCCTGTGAATGGCTGTGGTATTTACCGATGTACTCAAGATACATACCCAAGTGGATCAAAATTTAAATGACATGACAATTTGAAAGTCATAGTTCAGCTTTGGTGCAATATTATATTCCTGCAATATTCATAACTCACACTTAGTGCATCTAAAACCATTTTATGTGGTCTATGTAGTTTGGAAATTAACTAAACCAAAGTTTGCAAATTAAACACTTTTCTCTAATTTTCTGATTGATGCATTAAAAGTAGGATCTTTGAAACATGAGGCAAAAGTGCCTTAAAGGATTTAATTAAATGTTTTTATTCATGTTGTGTTTGCGGTTTTACAGATCCAGTGGCAGATGCCAAAATTCTCCACTCATGTCTTCAACATTCTTAAAGGGACTGTATTATGTGTTTTCCAAACTCATTGTACAATTTTATGGCCTAATCAAGTAACCGTTACTTTCAATAGTTATAAAAATGCTTTATATATCAAATATGACCTAAAACAAATTTTATTTCTGATTTAGCACCTTGAAATTGGGCCCCTGTCTCTTTAAAAATTTGTTAAAAATACTCCAGGAATGTATTTGATGAGGAAATAACATAACATGAATTAAAGCTCAAAAAAGTCAATTTTACATGATACTGCCTCTTTCTCAAGGGAGAAATAATTTTAAGGTTTATGGTAAAAGAAAAGAAAAGCAGATGACAGAGAAATGCCTTCTGTCAGTGTAACCCAGGTTAAAATAGCCCTCACTAAATATAAACATGTTCATAAAAATAGCTATTAAATAGGAAGTGAATAAATAGGTCTTAAAGTGGTTAAAAATATTAAAAGCGATAATTACACACCATAAGGATGCTGTATTTATGTTG
>CAEGAE010093861.1:0-15162 GCA_903067095.1 Girardinus metallicus | reverse complement strand
CCTAACCATCACATACCTAACCACTAACCCAAAAACAACAATTTCCCTCATGGGGACCAAGAAAATGTCCCCACAAGGAGCAACGGTCCCCATAACCCCACATTGCAGACAGAAATAGGTCCCCATAAGTATATACAAACCTGGTACCCCCCCCCCCCCCCCACACACACCCCCACACACACACCCCATGTACATAATGACTTCCTGCTGTTTGTTTCACGGATTCATCAGCTGGAAAACTGAACCTCTGACTCTGAACATGGAGCTTCGGTTCTCGGGTTCTGTTCTCTTCAGGCTGACCAGAACCAGAACCTCTGCGCTGCAGAACCAGCAGAGTAAAAGCAGCAGGTCCAGACAGCCGGCGGCATCAATAAGTCATGCGGTCAGATTTGCTCAGTGAGGCGGATTGTTTTGTTCAGACTGAACCCAGACAAAGAGAACCAGAACATTAATCGGTTCTGATCGGTTCAGATTCTATACGAATCATCAAGTTGTAATGTTTAATGAAATTAATGCTGGACAGAACCAGAATCTCTCAGATACACATCGACATTTATGGGATTTATGGAGAAAATGTTTCTTTTAAACTCAACGTCCAATCAGAGAAGACCTGACTGTCACTAGATTAAACAAATTATAATAAAAACAACTTTTTATTCTGATTTTCCTTTAACTGGATCTTTAACCTTACAGTCAGAAGCTAAACTGAAATAAACCAGTTAGTTTGAGTTTTTCCATCTAAAGCCTGAAATGTTTCCTGTTTCTCAGATGAGCAGAAACAATCAGACATGAGGCTTCAGCTGTGTTAGCCCCCGTTAGCATCTGACGGAGGCTAGCCGCAGTTAGCCTCCGTAAGCCCCAGTTAGCTCCCATTGGCCTCCATTAGCTCCCGCTAAACCCAGTTGGCCTCTGTAAGCTCCCGTTAGCCCCAGTTGACTCCCGTTAGCCCCAGTTGACTCCCGTTAGCCCCAGTTGACTCCCGTTAGCACCAGTTGGCTCCCGTTAGCCCCCGTTGCCTCCAGTTAGCCCCCATTAGCTCCAGTTAACCCCAGTTAGCTCCCGTTAGCCCCAGTTACCCTCCGTTAGCCCCAGTTAGCTCCCATTGGCCTCCATTAGCTCCCGTTAAACCCAGCTAGCCTCCGTAAGCTCCCGTTAGCCCCAGTTAGCCCGCGTTAGCAGCAATAAATCCATATTTGATAGCTTCCCTGTGCATTATTGATGCGGCCGTGTTAGCTGCTCATGTGTGTCTGAAGATCCTGAACGTTACTCAGGATCAGCTGCAGCGTTTCTGCTCCACTCACTGATATTAATAACTAATAAACGTCCTGAGTGCTGAACGCAGCTCGTCAATAACAGCAACGCTTTGATCCAACAGCAGCTGGCAGTTTATTCACACAGCTCCAGCTTTACTGGTTAAACTGGTTTCATGGTTGGTTTATTAGGATTCCTGGAGGAGTTTTTATTTAATTTTTATTAATCATCTGCAGCTCTTTTAAAGTTTTATTTATGATTCTTTTACCAATATTTAATGTTTTTATTCTCTATAACGGTTTCTACTGATCTATAGATGTCGAATGTGATGAAGATGTTTGCTGCGGACCAGTTCAGAGGTCACTGCTGAACTGGGCCGGGCCTGGTTCTGTTCTGAACACAGGAAGTCTGTCTCTCACACACACACACACAGGCAGAGTGTGTGTGGAGCTGAAGTGGTTTGCATCGTGAGAACATTGATGTTTCTGTTCAGGGAGGAATCCTGGTTCCCACTGTGGACACAGACAGGACGTCCAAATATGGACATGTTGACTGAATCTGGTGTGACATCACAGCCGATTCCAGGAGAAACGGTTCCCGGTCCAGAACCAGAACCACGAGGAAAACATCCAGAGCAAACTGAGGATTTATTCTCTGATGTTTCACTGAAGCTGAAACCAAAAGTTCCTCCTGCAGCAGCAGAAATAAAAACAAACCTGTAAAATAATAAAACCTGTCTGGTCATTTCCTGGATAGGACCCAGATTTATCCTCTGGTTCTGGTTCTGGACCGCGGGTCGCCGAGGCGAGGAACAGACAATCCCTGGAAACCCAGCAGAACTCTCCAGGTTTTCCTGGAATGTGTCTGAAGCTCAGCCTGCCGGACCGGACCGGACCGGGCCGGGCCGGACCGGACCGCCTCGCCTTGCTGGGTCCAAACTCCCCGCTGCTCTTCCTCCCATTATGAAACTAAAGAAACGACGGACCGGGTCGGACTGGGCCGAGCCGGGTCCTCCTCCTGTCCAAACAAACAGAGCCCAGCCTCTGCATCAGCAGAACCAGAACCGACCCAGAACTCCTCTCAAGTTGTTTGTTTTAACGAGCCTCCAGGAATGCTTTGCATCAGGAAAGGTCAAAGGTCATTTAGCTGCAGGTTTTCACTAGAGCTGTATCAGATGGACCCAAACAGGAAGTTCTGACAGAACCAGCTGACCGGACCCGTTACAGTAACTGAAGCAGCAGCCAGGAGTTTCTAGGATAAAAGAAACATTTTAAACAGACAAATTAATAAACTAAACAACAAATAAATGAATATTAAAGAGACCAAAACACCGGAGAGTTTATCATCCAGCTTTTGGCAGAAAGAAAAACGATAAAACAAAAAGTTTAAGTTATTGATAAAGTTTTAACTTATCATGTCATTAATTAAAACTTTATCAATAATTTCCAATTATCATGTGATTAATTGATTTATTCCTGATAAGTAATCACTGCTGCAGCAGAACCAGAACCAATCAGAACCATCAGAACCGCCTCATGTCGCCTCCAGCAGGATTTCTCCCATCAGCCCCTGGCCCGTGGCCCAGTCAAAGCGCTGTGGGGAAACCCGTCCTCAGTGGACAGACGCAGCCATTGTGGCTGCAGACGGCGGCTCCTCTGGACGGCGCCGGCGGCCCGGTTCTGTTCTCATTCTAATCGGGTTAGAATGAGATTCTTCTGGGTCCGGTTCCTCCCAGCAGGATGAACTCCCCGTGACCCGCAGTGTGCTGGGACACAGACTGCTACAGCTGCAGAACGTTCTGTTACAGCGGGGCGATCGGGGGGGAGAGAGAAAGGACTGCCGGAGACGCCGGCTGCTCCAGATCAACAGAGGTCAAGAGGTCGACCTCATCCGTCCATCGAGGAGGACGGGTCTCTGCTACAGGAGCCTGAGAGGGACATGCTCATGTCCTCCAGCTGAGGGAACCAACCTGGACCCGTCCTGGTTCTGGTTCTGACCCAAAACCATTTATTTCTCTAAAACCTCACTAAATATAACGAAAGGTTTAATGTGAGACGGATCATCTGATGGAAACGCTCTGACCACCCAGGAGGCGGGGCTTAGCGCTGTCAATCATCCTCATGTACTCACTGCTAATGTGCTAATAGCAGAGAAACAACTCACTGTCACCTGCAGTCATGCTAACTAGCATTAGCACTCATGACAGGTTATGTTAGCTGCAGCGTAGCAGGGAGAACGGAGGGGAGAGTCTGAGCAGCACATACACAAGAGTGATTGACAGCGCTACCGCCCTCCTCCTGGATATTTTTCACACATTATCTGTCTCGTACTGTCACAGCATGAGATATATAAAAAAAAATGTTTTTTACATATAAAAGTCTCATCCTGTAGCTTTAATGTTCAGCCTGAAACAGCCCCTCCCCCTCCTGTTGCTGCTCCAGTGATCTGGAGGAGCCGATCCTGGAGTTCAGCCTCCAGAGAGAGAGAGGAGAAAATGAGTTTGTATAGGAGGAAGCTGCAGAACGTTTCCTTCATAAACACTCTCTCCCTTTAATTACGCTCTGTCTGCTCCACCCTTCATCCTCCTCCTCCTCCTCTTCCTCCCATCGACCCGTCAGACCAGATGTCTCCTCTCTGCTTTCACTCGCCCTTCAGCAGGAAGAAAACTTCATCCAACCTGCGTCGCCATGACAGCGCTCCGCCCCGACCTTCAGGGACCAACGGGAAGCCCAGGGGCCGCTGGTTGCTAGGCAACGCCTCCACGTGGGGAAAACCCAGCTCCATCATGAAAAATAAAAACTCATAAAATGTTTTAAACCCCTCTGGGTTAGAGAACGCCTCAGCATCCAAACACCCGGTTGTCATGGTAATGGTCCAGCAGAGGGCGCTCTCGGGTCAGGCTGTGCAGCACTCCACACCGAACCAATGCAGGCTGGTAGCTTCAGGAGGAGGAACGGCTGCATGGCTGCTTTTAATGTCGCAGCGGCAGACAGGAGGGAAATATGGCAACACTACAGCCATTTAACACTCCAGCTATGGCAAACCGTCTGTATATTCAATCCATCGTTCCACATGTGGCCAGGATTGTTTCACATCAAAGCTTAGCTCAGTAACAGACCATCTAAATACATCACTACCATATAGCTGCTGTTTAATTATACCGAATGTTGGTTTTGTTTTTTTGAAACGCGTTAAGATGAAGTAAACTAAAAACATTTTAATTATAAAGTTGTGTTTAAACAGAAACGATAAACTAATCCAGACATCCTGAACCTTTTAGTCGTTAAACGTTTCTCCAGTTCATGTTCGTGGATATTTCTGCTCTGGTTTAATGTTGTTGTTTGTAGTCAGATGTGTGTGTGTGTGTGTGTGTGTGTGTGTGTGTGTGTGTGTGTGTGTGTGTGTGTGCGTGTGTGTGTGTGTGTGTGTGTGTGTGTGCGCCCAGTAACGTTCTCACACACAAACAGCAGGAAAATTATTTCCCATAAATCACCAGCAGCCGTTCCCAGTCTAACTTCATCAACACGTTCCATCATCTCATCTGGCTCCGATCCAACGCCCGGCCCGGCCCAACGCTGCAATGCATCATGGGTCATCAGATCCAATCGCACAGGACAGGATGTGTGTGAGTGTGTGCAGTTTCTCATGAATCTGTTAACTTCCTCCAGGAAACATAGAGCCTGGATGTGAAGCTCCTGGCTTCCTGGACCAGAGGAGGAGAACAGAGAACCCCATGACCTCTGACCCCTGGTCCTCCACCTGTCAGCTGACAGCTGCAGGCGTCTCCACATCAACCACAGCAGAATGAGAGGAACAGGAGGCTAACAGCTGCTTCAGGTCATTGTTCAGAGCAAACGCTCCATCAGACCCTACAGGGGTCAAAGGTCATCACAGGACGAGTCTATACAGCTGTGTTTGACTGGAGGACAGAACCTGGACAGATGAGACGTCTGTCCATGATGGACAGCAAAGAGCTCAGACTGACTGCAGGCAGGGTGGTGGCGGTATGGTGATCTGGGCCTGGTTCAGTTTTAAAGAACAGATTCATGATTCAGAATCGATTTGAAACGTTTAGAAAACAAAACAAATCCGCCGCATGTCGGCCTTTTGTAACGGCACTGGGACGTACGCAAACGCCGAAAGCACAAAAACATGGAGGGGACGGCAAAATTAGAGATTCAACCAGACAAATGAACACCAACAAGGGGCGGAGCCAAGCTCCCAGTTAAACCAGCAGCTCCAGCCGAGTCTGATTAGGGCTGTTGGAAACAAATATTTTAGTAATCGAGTAATCTAATGATTATTCTTACGATTAATCGAATAAAAAAATGTAATAAAATCTTGGTAAATCTGGCATAAAACCAGTGTTACTATCGGACATCAGTCCAACTTTTCACATTGAGCTTCTCTAACAGTTACTGTTCTGCAGTTTAGAAAACTAACCTGTAACAATAACAGCTCATTTTGTTAACCTGAAGAAAAGTTATACAAAGATCTGAGATTATATTCAATTCATATTCAATACGCTTATAAAAAATGTCTATACTCCAGATTTTAGTTTGTGTTTTCATCTTCAGTGAGTTTAATAGATGAACTCTGACCTGGCACCAAACCTGTCAGGCTTTGGGTTTGAGAAAACGGGAAATGTCTCCTGGTGTGGTGGTGGAGACGGGGGGGGCGTTCGCCTCTAACGAACGTTCGCCTCTAACGAACGTTCGATAGAGGCGAACGAATGTAAGACGGGGGTGGAGGGGAGGAAATAGACCTGGGACAGACCGGTAGACCAGGGGACGAACGTAAGAACGGGGGCAGCGATGCGGGATATTTACGGAACCTTCGTTCGTCACACTTAGAAACTCTTCTACCAGCCATGTACCGCCACGATGATTTCCGCCACCCATTTGTTCAAAACCAGGATAATATAAAATTTATTGTGTGGTTCGTCCGTAAAGCTACACTTACACTGTAAGCATCAACTACTCAGCCGCCCGCCGTGTTCAGTCACCTGTATAAATCCTCCCGCATCGCTCTTCCTGCCGTTTGCTTTGAACCCGGAGGAGAAAAGCTGCCGTACTCCAGGCATCACGCCAGTCATTTTAAGATGCTTATTGATCCCCCAAAAACGATGAAAACCCGGGCATCATCCTCAATCAATAAAATCCCCACAGGCCAAACTTGAAGATGGGACGTTATGCTGCTAACACTTAGCTTTCATCAACAACTCAGAGGAGGAAGTCAGAGCGCCGCGCAACGCAAATAATGTTCAGGCCAGAAATAATAAAACATAAATTAACGAAGCTTCGAGGCAGATACATTTTCCTCGAGGAATTTTAATAATCAAGGTACTGAAATCATTCGAGGAATCGTTTCAGCCCTAGTCTGATCCCAGTCAAACCAGTAGCTCCCTGTCCCGGCTCTGGTTCCTCCAGCTGACAGAAACCTGAAACAGATGTCCTCCCCCCAAGGTCGCCCCCCCCCCCCCCCCCCGATAGTTCCCAGGATGCCGAGTGTGTCAGCGGGTATTTGTGGGTGAGGGATACACTGCTGTAAAGCTCCTTACCAAACACACACACACACACACACACACAGTAACATCAGGTTCTTCTGACTGAGCAGATCCTTTCATCTCTTCATGGTGAAGCAGAACAAACGTTCCTGACATCAGATCTTGGAGCAGCACACACACACACACACACACACACGCAGACAGTGTGATGAAGTCATGAGGGTTGTGCTGCGGCTCCGCCCTGCTGGTCTCTACTGATGGGTGGAGTCCAGTGATGTAAGCCTTTGTGTCGTCATAGCAACCGTACAGAAAATGTGACTTCAGCTTCCAGGAACCAAACGACACAAAGTTCTTCAATCTGACGATTCGGAACCCAAAACAACATCTGCTCTGCTCAACACGACACTTCACTGAACCTGCTGGACCTGAAGGTTTCACTCCAACCTACCTGAACTCATCAGCATGGAAAAACTACATTTATGAGATAATGACAAAAAAACAGAGAAACAAAACAGAAAAAAGATGCTAGCTGAAGAATAGTCTTTTGTACTAAACATTTTCAGTTAAAGAAAAGCCTCATCCTGAGGAGGGCCTCATTCCTGAACTGCAGTTAACTTGTGGGCCACAAATGGCCCCCGGGCCGCACTTTGGACACCCTGGCTTAAAGTTTGATGAATTCAATATTTACCAAATATTTGTGGCCATATATTTTCCATAGTCCAGCCGCCTGGTTAAAAGCTAAACTTTATTTGCTGACAAGTTTAAATTGGTTTAATCTTTATGTTTGTGTTCAGAGAGGCTGTTGCTTCACATGTAAAAACTCCAGCAATACCTTTATCACCAGATCAAGTCTTAGTGCGGATCAGTAGATTCTCCTTCATGGTCCAGATTCACATGGATGACAGGAAAACGGCAGCAGCTCCACAATTACAGAACATTCTTCATACAGCGAAATAACATAAAAGTTTAAATTAGTGAAAGGTCAGTTCAGCAACTTGCAAAATATGAAGAAATGAATTATTAAATCAGTGTCAATAGCCAATAACTGAATCAGACTCAGAACTGAACAGGCTGATCTGTCTGTGTTTCTAACAGCAGATCAACCCAGAAATCAGAACCGGGTTCTGCTGGATCCAACAAGCATTCAGGAGCTAAGCTAAAGCTAACATGACCCAGCGAACATCACATCAACCAAACCTTAGAACAGCAGCAGAGTCAAAAAGGGCAACAGGAGCATCAATACCGGCAGTAGAAAAAGAGAAATCTTAATTATCCAGAGTAGCATTAGCATCGGGCTAACCACAGCGTTCATAACTCATTATTAGCCAAACGACAGCAGCTGAAGAACAGACACAGCGATATGAAAGTTAAACTAATAAAACATGAGCTGTAGCTCACCGGCCATCTGGAAAATCCTCCGGTTTGTCATTCAAGATGGAGAATTCGGCCTGAGTTCTCCCTCCACTGCCGCCGCCGCCATGATCAACTTTATCACCATAGCAACGCAAAACGTCCCGCCCGTTCTCCTAGCAACCACACACGGTTGGCTAGCTCCGCTAACAGGGCTGCTCCGGAAGTGAGCTGTGGGGAGTTTCTGCTGGTAAGGTCGTGTAAATATTTAAGATTACATTTAGACCAGAGGTTTACCGTCCTGCAGCTTTTAGATGCAGCTTTACTCCAACAGACCAGGACCAAACGGCTGGTTCCCCCTCCAGCACAGGCCTGCTAACAAGACGTTCATTTGATTCAGGATGGTCGCTCTGGACTTCACCACCCCTGATTTAGGCACACACTATTAAGGGAAACAGGTTAATCATTTTTTTAAATCATGTTTATAGATTATATAAAGATTTTTTCCCCTCTACATCAGGAACCTGCTGCTAGTCGCATTTTTGATAGAAAGTCTCTAATCGGGTCTGAAAAGCCGCCAAATATAGTGAAAAGTTTCTAAGTTGGTAACAGTGCTTGAACACAACATCCCCCTTTTTACCCCCCCACCACCTGGCCACGCCCCTCAATGTCTCCCGGCTCCGCCCACTTTGGTAGAACTTTTAGAAAATGATGCGTTTTGGGGCGGGGCTAAGCTTTCACTGGGGTCGGCTCCACTTTAATGTCCGATTCGTCCTCAAACAAGCTGTGTTAAATAAAGATGGCTCCAGTCTGACCTGATGAGGTAAACTCTGGATCCAACACCGGAAATAAACCTGTTACAGAAGATTATATTCCAGACTGTTTCAGAACCTGGTTCGGCTCGGTTCTGGCTGGTTTACGGTCGGTACTTCTGTCTGGTTCTGCAGCTAACGGGCCGGTCCAGAGTCAGTCAGTCTGCTGGTTTCCTGCCCAGAGGCAGCGACCCGCTTTCATTTCCTGTCCATGTCTGCATGCCGACCCCACCCTCCCTGCTGCAGCACCAACCCGGGTCTGGACCCACTCAGAGCCATCTACTGACCCTGAACCAACCCAGCAGGGTCCAGGTTCTGGTTCTGGGTCCAAACACCACCCGACCTTTGACCTTTGTCCTCAGAGACACCAGAGGACAAACCGTCTCTGAGAGGGAGGGTTTCTACTGACGCTGGACATCTGGACCTCCAGAACCAGCTGAGTTTAGTAGAACTGAACCGACCAATCAGAACCAGCTGAGCAACACTGAAAGGAGGTTCAGCTCCGTGTGACCCAGCTATGTAAACACACACACACACACACACACACACACACACACAGATCCGTGGTGAGAAGAAACAGAAACGGTTCAAACTTCCCAGAAGACCCTGATAAGGTTCTGCTGGATTCCCACCCAGAACCGGGTCAGAGGATCATCAGCTGGATTCATCCTGAGGAAGAAATGTTCTGATCCGGTCCGGATGCATCTAAAAGTACCAACATCACTACAGAAATCATGAACTAATCCGTCGTCTTTCTTTCTCTTTGTTTATCTCCACCTGCTGGTCGGTTCTGGGTTTATTCTGGGTTTATTCTGGGTTTATTCTGGGTTTATTCTGGGATTATTCTGGGATTATTCTGGGTTTATTCTGGGATTATTCTGGGATTATTCTGGGATTATTCTGGGTTTATTCTGGGTTTATTCTGGGTTTATTCTGGGTTTATTCTGGGTTTATTCTGGGTTTATGTTTCACTGTTTCTGACGTTTATTTAAGTTTCCAAATTAAACTTTCAACATTTATTCATCTCCTGCAGTGGCTGTTTTTTTCCTGAATCATTTTTACGTAGTCGGCCATTTTACAGAACAGCTACAGACTCAACACCACTTATTATGAACCGTGTTATGAAAGTTATGAACGCTGCTCATAACTTTGTATTTTGTTTTTGTTTTATTGGGACAAACCAGAAAGAAGACCACTTCCTGTCGTCGTCTTCTTCCTGGTTTCTGGCAGCAGTAACATCCAGCTGTTGGTCATGTGACTCACAGTGATGACAGTAAGTTATGGCTGAAGAGCCAGGCGCCGCAGCGCCGCAGCGTTTTACACTAAAAGGTGTTTTTCTTTCCGTTTAGCAAATTTATTTCTGTCATTTCAACACAGCTGAGGAAACAAGTGAAACCAGTGCAGATTAAAGCTATTCTGTGTATTTTGATCTGCAGCAGGTTTTACATGAAAACATTATTATTATTATTATTATTATTATTATTATTATTATTATTATTAATAGTACAAAGTTCTGTGAATAATCAACTTCTGGAGAGAAAAACTTCCAGCTTCAAATATTTCCACTGGAACGGTTTTTATCTTTTCCTTTCCCTTCGCCCCACTTCTCTCCTCCCTCAGGATCACTTCCCTCTCTATCTCTCTCTCTTTCTCTCTCTCTCTCTCCCACGCATTCCTCCCTTCATCCCTCCATCATCCCTCCATCATCCCTCCATCTCTCCTCCCTTTTCCAGCCGCAGACAGTTTTCACCTCCTCCCTCTGCTCTGCGTTCACGCCTCAAACTCTGCTTTGGTTTGGAGTTCAGACACTACAGCAGGAAGGAAGGAAAGAATGGAGGGAGGAAGAGAAGGAGGAAGAGAAGGAGGAAGAGAAGGAGGAAGAGAAGGAGGAAGAGAAAGAGGAAGAGAAGGAGGAAGAGAAAGAGGAAGAGAAGGAGGAAGAGAAGGAGGAAGAGAAGGAGGAAGAGAAGGAGGAAGAGAAGGAGGAAGAGAAGGAGGAAGAGAGGAGTGTTTGGAGGACAGGAAGTGCTCCAGAAACGCGGCGGTTTGTCCTGGTTCGTGAGGCAGCAGCCGCTCACCTTGCAGCTCTTCAGGGACGCTTAAGGTTTCAAGGTTCTGCAGCTGAACCAGCTGGACCAGAACCAAAGTTCTGCTGGTACCAGGGAGGACCGGTCCGGATGTAGAGCGTGATCCTGGAGGAACCAGGAGCTTATTAAACTGTTTATAGAATATAAAGCAGCAGTAAATAAATCAAATGTTTTTACTCTAACCGTCCAGACCCCCCCCCCCCTTGGTCACATGACCCAGCTGGACCAATCAGAGACAGCGACACGTTCACTCTGTTTACCACATGGAAACAAACAGAAAAACCACAGAAGAAGAGAAGAAAACATAGTGAAGTCTGGTCTCACCCGACCTCTGAGGTTTTGGACCGGATCCAGACCAGAAGGTTCTGCCTCTGCAGGAACCGGACCCAGACGGGTCCAACATCAGCATTGGGTCAGAACCAGGCTGTAGGTCTAGAAAAACACCAGAACTCCATCCCAGTAAAAAGTTCTGATGGGGTCCAACAGAACCGGAGCTGCTGGGTTAATAATAGCCCAGAGTTAGCTTAGCGACAGCTGCAGCACAGAGGATCATTGATGGGTCGGGTTTCTGACTGGACCGGGCCTGCAGAACCATGCAGAACCTTTAGAACAATACAGAACCACTCAGAACCTCTAGAACTAGAACCAGAAGGTCAGCAGACAAAGGAAGCAGATAAACAGAAAGCTAACAGCTAACAGCAGAGGCCTTTAGAGGAGCTGCAGCTTCTGACCCGGTTCTGACCCGGTTCTGACCCGGTTCTGAGGCCGGCCAGGAGTGGTGGGGTTAGGATGTGATGCGTTCACTGACTCAGACTGTGGTGAAAAAGTCGGACCCGATTCGCCTGCTGTGTGAACGTAACCATAGTAACCAAGATGCCGAACTACAGCCGAGCACGTGACACAGCGGCCATGTTGCATAAAATCAGCGTCTTTGGATTTTACGTCATGTTATTCCTTCATTAATTCATGTTTGAGAAATCCTGTAATCTCCATGGCAACCGTTCAGCTGTGCAAAACGCCCGGGTGGACCTAGCCCCGCCTTCGAGGTGCAGCTCCTCCCCCTCTCTGCTCCTTCAGACTAGCCAGCAGCAATTAGCAACACCTGCTGAGCTCATTATGGGAGCTGCTGCTCAGAGGAACGCTGGTGAAAACGTTAAAGGGTTAATACGGGCGCCATGTTGGGAGGACTTCCTGGAGGCGGAGCTTCAGAAGGAGCAGGAGCTTCTTAAAGAGACAGAGGCCCAATTTCACAATGTTAAATCATGAAGTCAAATTTCTTTTCAGTCGTATTTGATATAAACAGCATTTTTATAACAACTGAAGGAAACATAATTAATTCATTGTGCCATTAAATGTGACCATGTGCCTTTACTAGCATCATTCATGTTGTCATTCGGGGTGACGATCAGAACCAGAACCACAGTGGCCTGTCCGGGTCGCCTCCAGGTTTCCAGAACAGAAACATTTTAATGATTATTAATCTGCATGAGGCAGAAAATGTTTCAATACTGGAAGACTAACGGATCCGCCATGTTTCAGGCTAAGCTAACTGATTAGCTTCATCAGGAAGCCCAGGACTGACCCGACCCGACCCAGAATATTTTCCCATCAGAACCGAGAACGACTGATTTGTCTGGTTTCACTGATCTGAGACGTTTTAAGGACTTAAACTGAAAAAAACAACAAAAAAACAAATAAAATCTAAAGGATGAAAATAAAAACTATATGAGTTTCTCCTGCTATAAAATCCGGGTTTTAAACCGTTTCAAAGGTTTTTCAGTGGAGTTTGGATCCAATAAAATGCTTGGAGATGTTGGGGGCGGGGCCTAGCCAACGCAGCGGACCAATCAGAGCACAGCGGCCTTTACGGAGGGATGCGGGGGGGCAACAGCTGCTACTTTAATTTTCTCCAGGAAACTGTAAAAGTCCAGCAGCAAACGGAGTTTTATTGGACCTGAAGAGCTGCGTTTGGGTTCGGAACCAACAGCAAGCAGGTTCGGCAGAACTCACTGGGACTTTCTGAGATTCCCGTCAACAAGTTCCCGATTGTTCCCAACGGGGATGGAGGGAGGAAGAGGAGGGAGATGAAGGAAAACACTGAAAAAAAGAGGAGATGAAGGAAAAAGGAGGAGGAGGAGGAGGAGGAGGAAGAGCAGCCTGGATCCGGTTACATAATTTATCCACAGAATCTGAAGAAACTGGAATAAAAACTGGAATAAAAACTAGAAAACGGCTCTAAACCGCAAAACTTCCGCTTTTCCTGCCGCAAATCCCAGACAACATCTTAACTGATTTCTGCCCAGTCACTGCAGGAGCCGCTCCGTCAGGCGGGAGGGAAAAGTCAAAGAGCTGCAGAGGTGCCTGGAAAACCTGGAAAACCTGGAAACCCTGGAACCCCTGGAACCCTGGAAACCCTGGAAACCCTGGAACCCCTGGAAACCCTGGAAACCCTGGAACCCGGTCAGAGCGGCGGATTCCTGAACATTCTGCTGTTTGAGTCTGAGGTCAGAGAGGCGACCACGCCTGCAGCTCCACCATCATCATCATCAGAGCAGCCTTCATCACAGAGAAGGTCAAAACAAACCGCATCAGTCCGGAGACGAAGCGCAAACCCCGCACGCAGAAACCAGAACCGGAACCAGAACCAGCGGGGAGCCGCAGCTCCGTATTCCCACAGGTGAATCCCTTGGATGCTGCAACAACAAGCAGCAGAGCCGCAGCCGCCGGATCCCCGCACAGCCCGCAGGGACAGAACCCGCACGGAGGAGCGCGGAGAGCGGAAGGACCCTCACCTGGAGGCCGACTGAAGCGCTCTGGAGTCCGGCTGGGAGCGAAGGACGGGCGGCCTGGAGGTCTGCTGGCAGCGCGGAGAGAAAACACGGCAGCAGCAGCACTGAGCTCAAATCCACCAATCCTCCTCCTCCTCCTCCTCCTCTTCCTCCTCCTCCTCCTCCTCTTCCTCCTCCTCTTCCTCCTCCTCCTCTTCCTCCCGCCCACAGCGCGGATCAGACTGCAGCGGAAGGTGCGCTCGGTTTACACACCGCCCTGCGCCGGAGAGTCTGGATCAGGTTACAGATTAAAGGTTAATTCAATTAATCAACTCAGAAGGTGAATCTTGTTGGTTCTTTTATTTAAATTAAGTTTATTTTAATGATTTTGCCTCAGAACTAAAAAAAATCAGAAAAACTGAAGTTATGATATCAGATCAATAAAAGTAGGTTTTAAAGCATGAATGTCCAGATCACCGTCTCCCTACCGGGCAGCTGACCGTCAGGCCGACAGCAGCGTCAATGCTTAGTAAAAAGTTGAGTGGAAGGAAAACCTGTTAGAAACATGAAGACGTCTCTGGAGTCAGAACTTCCAGAACCGCACAGACTACAGCTGACCCGTTCCCATCCAGCTGATCCTGAACCAGAGACGGAGTCAGAACCGTCTGAGGTTGAGGAGAACCAGAACCAGAACAGAACCTCAGGCCGGTCTCTTCCGTGCCACGCTGCACTGATGCAGTGACTAAAGCAAAAGGAGCCCAGAACCAGAAACTGCAGCTTTGGAGCAGAACCTGGACCGGCCCGGTAGAAACACACTAATGGACTAAAATATAATATACATATAATATTTTACAGACTGGATGTTTTTTTATCTCTGGCTCTAACATGTAGCCGGTTGCCATGGTAACAGTCCCTTTATTTATCCCAGTCTCCTCCATGGTTTTCCTGCTCCCACATCGTCTGTATAGAAATAAACGCAGCAGGAAGCTGATGGGATGGAGACGCTCCTCACCATGGAAACGTGGAGCAAAGCAGCCAGAAACAAACGTGACACACTTTTAATGAACTTCCGTTTAAATCAGACATAATGACTTTATTTAATATCATCTTTCCTGCAGTCGGACATTCGGACTAAAAGCTGCAGCTGATCAGAGAAACGTTTCAACCTCCGTAAAGGAGCAGATCCGCTCTGACGTCTGGAAACGTGACGCTGCTGTCTCCGCCCCTCTGGGCCGCGGGGGTGGAAGAATGCAGCGCTCCTGGGGGCGGGGCCTCCGCCGCGGGGGGGGGGGGGGGGGGGGGGGGGGGGGGGGGGGGGGGGGGGGGGGGGGGGGGGGGGGGGGGGGGGAAAACAACAAAAAAAAAACCCGCCCCCCCCAACAACAACC
>CAEGAE010093851.1:0-58811 GCA_903067095.1 Girardinus metallicus | reverse complement strand
ACATAACATAACATAACATAACATAACATAACATAACATAACATAACATAACTAAACATAACATAACATAACATAACATAACATAACATAACATAACATAACATAACTAAACATAACATAACATAACATAACTAAACATAAACGTAATGCTACCAGCTCACACTGGAAGGGTTCTATCAAATCTGTTGGAGCTTTCCCCATAGTTTTTAGATTTTTTTAAATGTATTTTTATATAATTGTTTTTAAGCTTCACTTGTAGGTTCTGTGGATAAGCAGAGCATTGACCGGTCAGTCAGGCCTCCTCTCCTCTCTGTCTAACTAGAGCTGGAACCCAGAGGCAGAACAGTACAGATAGAAATCCACTTCTCTTCATCAGGTATGGGAGTTGTTACTGAGACGTTTGGTGAGGTATTTCAGATTTGTTTTCAACTCTAAAAACAGACAGACTGATAGGAGTTGAGTCTTTTAGGATTCATTCCCCAGCGGCCCTGTTTAGTCAGTTTGCCTTGACAGTCCGGTTCACTTGGGGAAGTGGGAATGTGAAATCGAACTCTAATATGAGCCAAAAAAGTGAACTCTGATCCGCCTACTAACCCAATTCTCCATTCACTTGAAGTGAACTCTGGCTTGGTTCGAATCTATATAAGCGGACTGGAGACCACTTCAAAAACATTAAGCATACTGCAGCACAGGGTATTCTTGGTAAATACAACCTAAATAAACATGGAAATCTGGAGGGAGAAATGGTCTTTTACCAAAGACAAAAGAGAAATCCTAAAACCACTGAAATATGACAGTATTTCATTCTTGTTTATATTTGTAAAAGAAGAAAGTTGTACACACTGTCTTCTTTCACTAGTTCTTGGTGCAGCGCCACCACAGGTGAGGCGGTGAAGATGTTTTTCAAAGGGTTTGGATCATTTGACTTTATGCAGTGTGAAAAAGAACCACACCAGCTGAAAATGTAACAAATGTTGCAACTGTGGTCACCAATCAAAACAGAGTCTACCGGACTATCAGGTGGGAAAACACACCTAAAGCTGCTTCCCATACATAAGAAGTCCATCCACAAGCGCTGACTGCATACTATGGGAAGAGTGAAATGTGCAACAACAATGCAAATCCCTTTAATGATAAATTGCAATAATAGTAATAATAAAACAAAGCTAATATGTTCTAAAATGATTTTAGGTGAAATGCAGAATGTTCATCAATAATTAAATAATGTAATTTTGACATGAAAATGTGAAGGAACCCTGGATATTGGATCAAACCTAGTTCCTCTCTCTAGCTGCCACCACAGAGCTCATAACCCAGCTGGATGTCACTTCTTTCTGTTGAGGAGCTGCTTCAGTCCGCCTGCGGTCCACATGCTGCTGCTGCTGCTAACAAGCAGGAACTTTTATCCTCACAAGTCTCTGAGGACCCTCAGTTGGGTTGCACACCACACAGCCCACTTCAATGGCAGGGATCTGCGTGTTCTGTGCGCCGGGCCGTTTGGGACCCGGGCCTTGGGGAAAACATAACTAGCAAGTAGAGCAATGCTAACTCGCTGAAGGAATCAGGCTTGGCTTTCACTGTGGACTTCTTCCTGTCCATTTGTGTTCCCTCCGAAGGTCATAACACCTCTTTTGATTGGTGGAAAACATCAAACTGGTCATCAGGTTCAGGGTTCAGGACAGGCTGAGGCCCTTCCAAGTGTCCTTTACTCAACCTGGTATTTAAAACGAGGTCTGAACCTTCATTTTCCTGATTTATGGCATATGTTATTAAGATAATGACTCAGCATGGCGGTCAGAGGTAGACATAACACCACAGCTTTGATGCTATTTTCTATAAAATCACATATCCTAAAGCTGTGGGCTGCAGCAGAATCTCATGAGTTTCTGTGGCTTACAGCGAGCGACCTGAACAGAACGCGGTTCTGAGATGTTGTCCAAGTGGGAAGTCGATGTGAAATGTCCAGCTGTTTTCCCGCTCGGACGTACGAAGTTTGTGTTTTAAAATAGGCTTCAGTTTGGTTTTTTATCCAAGTAGAGCAAGACAGCCACCCAGCTTGTTTCCATGCCCCAATAAATCCTGAGCTTCACTCTGGCCTCCTTCTATTGTGTTTGTGTGGAAGTTACTGTTTGATTGTTGTTTGGTTTTGGCCTCCATCAAAATACCACACTTTTGCTAATTTAAGATATTGAGAGCATAATTCATCTACGGTGGACCAGATTTTGCTTTTTTGATCTCATTGCGAATTCACGCCTCCCCAAACAAACTGGACTTTCTAGGCATACGAACTAGAGTTTGACTTAATTGGACTAAACAAGGCTGGTGTGAATGCACCCTAAGATGCACTGGAGCAATGTCATTAATACTTTTATTATTGATCTCAATCAGAATTTAAAATTCTGTCATTGAGCCGCTGTACGGAGGACACCATTAGAGGAGAAGGACCTGTGTCTAAAGTCTGGGCTTTATGCTTGGACGTCCATCTAAAACGGCTTGGCAGCAGTTCAGGCAGGTAGAAGACATACATCTGTGATATTTTCAGCATCAGGTTGGAAAAGATGTAATTTTCTTTGTCTTTTGTAGATGAATAAATGCTGCATTTGAGATGTTTTTTTTTTTTTTTTTTTTTTTTTTTTTTAAATAGCCCTAACACAGGGATTAAGCTAGTTTTCTGGATCAGCGTAACAGACAACTAGCTTAATACAAAACTGAATACTGTGAGCATTAAGAATGAACAGAAGAACAGAAGAAGAGGTCCAAATACAGGACCAAGCGGAACACCTAGTAAAGCAAACAAAATATACTTAAAAGAGAGCCTTGTACAACACTAGGAAAAAGACATCAAGCTAACTTTGACAACTTCCATGACCTGAGGACGGTTTCTGTTTGGAGTAGTTTGGATCAGATTGAGACGCTGAGCGGGTTCTGTTCAGATGTAGTGGGAACACAGTTCTGTTCAGATGTAGTGGGAACACAGTTCTGTTCAGATGTAGTGGGAACACAGTTCAGCCGCCTCTCCAGTCAGGTTTCCGTTGTCCTGGTCTCCTCTGCCTCCACCTCTTGGTGTTTCTCTCCTACAGACCGCAGGAGTATCACCTGACGCTTACATGAGAACTTCTCTCCCCGCCCGTTTCTCAGCTCTTTGCTTTCGGGCCATGCAGGCGAGTTAGGTTTGGGACGGCGCGAACATCTCTGGCTGCTGACCAGTGAAATGATCCTCACGGCCCAGTGACTCACGCACGCAGAAATCTCTGGCAGCTCAGCAGAAGTCTGGGAGTTACGCAAGAAGGCCTTGCAGCTCTGAGCATGTGATATTTGAGGAGATGGCGAGGAAACCTCGTCCCGTCCGCTCATCTGTGGCCTGAAATGCGTCTTCCGAAACGTTTCTGTTTGTTGTGGAGAGGGGGAAGCGTTGCGTCCCCACCAGACAGCCGTTTGTCTGTGAGTGCTGCTGCTGTGTGAATGTTTCCTGGGTCCACTCTCAGCTTCGTAGGGTCGTTAACTTTTATGGACTGCAGCCCGAGCTCGGAGGAAACGACCAAACCAATATGCTGACCACTGTAATGTCCAGCCCCCTCCACCCGCCACCCAGACGTCTGCGTAAAGTCCTCAACGTGATGAATTGGCCTAGATATTGGTAAAAGAAAACCCAGAGTGGGTCTGTTGGGGAGAGTCCAGCAGCTTTTCACTGGAAGCTACCCATTTAAATCCTCTGTGCTGTTAATCAAAAGTTGAATTGATTTAATCGATTTCTGCGCTGCCAGAGCCCCGCAGCCTGAGCTGGGCTGTTTTTAAGGGGTGAGGGTGCTGAGTACTTTAAAGGGTGCCGGGGGGATTTTTGGCACGGCGGCTTCCGCTCTTTTTGTCAGAGGACCTCACTGCTTTGCGGTCTGCTGAGTGCATCCGAGCGGCAGAAAGGCTGGGGGCTGTTTTTTTGTGTTTTTTTTGTTCCGTCCCATCCCAAAAGCTCCAGGCGAGTGGGAGGTCTGACTTGGTATAATCACACACACGCTTGTCCTGCTCCATAATATGACGCCGCGGGGCTGGCCCCTGATCCACGGGCTCCCACATTTCAAACTATGAGCTAACTCAGCTCTGCTCTGACCACAGAGTCAGAGCCATACAGATTTCTAAAACTAGGGATTCACTGATCCAAGTTCTGACTCGCCATTAGGGATTTGAGCTGATTTTTGATTTACACTATCTTTAGAAAATGCAAGAAGATATCAGAACTTACAGCTGGGACCAAACCATTGTAATTTAGAAGTTTGGTTTCTAAGATAGCATCTGTTTCAGTATCATTTTAAAAGGCAAAAGCATACGAAGGAAAAAAATTACCATTAACTGAGTTATGGTGCTCATTGACTGGCAGCCAGTAGCGCGCCTAGTAGCACTAAATCAAGGTATTTCTGTTTCCTAAGCTACATTTGAAACTGGGTGGATTTTCCAAAAATAATTTGGTGTCTCGTTCCATTGAAAAAAATCTGTGAATAATGGGCAGGACTTCATCGTACAGTGTTGTACGTTTTCACTTTCTTATCCATATTCTAAAAATGCTTAAACATGTATTGTCTATCTTACAGAATTTAATAAACCTATGATTATTGTGTTTATTGAGATTTTGCTTCTTGATTGGCTTGATTTCTTATTTAGTCTTTTTTCCCTGAGAGGATGAAACCGTCTTTAGGAAGTTAGATAAGGGATTGTTGGTGTTAGCACAGTTAGCATTAGCAAAACAATGGTCTTCTGTATATTCCCTAAAGAATGTAGATCCTTCCCACAACAGATTGAAAGCTTAAAAGAATAAAAGTATGAACTTAGCCTCACTCGGTTCAGCCTTAAAGTGTAACCGCTTCCCTAAATATGATTAGTTTTAATTTGTTGAATTATCAAGCATTTGTTTGTTCTTAAAGTTTTTTCTATGTCTCAAAACAATGGAGGGCTTTTATAGTTTCATAGCTGACGCAGTTTTTCCACCTACAGGATGTGGGTCACCACTTCACTCCGCTTACGCCTGCAGGGCATCAGGAAGCTGTGTCAAAGTGAGAGCGATTCATACATGCTGTCTGGTTATCAGGTCTTATTCCTCTAAAGCCTAATGACTCCACACTGTGGTCACCACCTGATGTGGGGTGAGTTCAGATGTCAGGATGTAGATCCTCTTCCTGAGGTCACGTAATGTGAACACCTTGGCTGTCGCCTAATGACTCCATGATGGAGCTCTAATCCATCATGGAGTCCAAGGTTCAACTGCTTTCGGGTTGCGACCGTTTTCAAATGTGAAGAGATTTAATGAGCCTGAGCTCCAAAAACGAGCGTCAGACGAGAGCGGCGTTTCCATTGACCTTAAAAATTTAAATTACTGAAATAAGTTTGCTTTGTGGAAACACGACAACTTTGAAGAAGCTCACATTTTTCGAAATTAGACTACATGTTTTTAATGGCTTGTTACGTGAACGAGTCATTTAAAACGTGAGATTTTAATTGTGTTTCTTATTCAACTGGAAAACCGCAATTGCTTTTTTTTTTTGACATTAGCGGAATATCTTCAAAGTTTTGCGAGTGTTTCTAATGGAAACCCAGCTACTGATGAGGCTTTCCAAGGCCTATGCTTCTTTTTGTATTTCTTATTTATTTGAAGTCTAAATGATTTTGGCTGTTTAGGCTTTTAGCAGTATTTGGAAGCATTTCAATATCACCCTGAGTTATGGATATAGGCTTTTACATGAATTTATTAAACTCTTAAAAAGTCCTTCAGTTCATATCTCTGGCTAATGCATTACAGAGTACTGAGTTCTGACATATTTAGTAAACAGGAAAAAATAAACAGATTTTCCAATATTTGACCTGCCGATCACAAATCAAGGAGAAATTAGGCTCTTCCTCTCTTTGCATGATTTATTTCCAAATGATCTATGTTAGAGGCCACATGTTCACACCAGAACACACAGCTTTCTGCCTGTGGGACAATAAGCCCATAAGTGGACGTTAGGTCAGACAAGGCTCTGTGCTTCTGCTGCTGAGGACCCTCAGTGTTTTCCTATTGGTTCTCCTTTGACAAAAGCCCCCAGAGCTCATCAATGATTTAGCGCTGTGATGATGCCATAGAACTAATGGCCCATCATGCCCATTAATGATGCAGCAGATGTATATGTGCACACTGGGATCATGACATCAGGCAGCAATTGGGACATTTTATTTTCTGGGAATGTGAGAATTATTTTCTCTCTCTCTCTTTCTCTCCATCCTGGATAAACTACAATTTATTTGACTCTTTAAAGGAACGGCGTCCCCTTAAAACAAGATGTGCTTAAATATTATTTTATCAGCCAAATCAAAGCGGTTTTTATCTATTTTCTGTCAGATTTCATCAGTCGGTCCCTCCAGTTTCTTGCGAATTATCACAGAAATTCACGCAAAAATCAACAAATCACCGCACTTTTCCGTACAAATGCATAATTGTGAGTTTATTGCAGATTTTTCACTAAAATGGTCAAAAATGGTTTAAGTGATGCTAACAGCTGTCTCAGCCTTAATTGATGTCAGATTATAGTCCATTATTTACATGGCGAGTAATAAAAAGTCATATGCATAAGCACAAATATCGTAAGTATTTTAAAATTAGTACCACAAACACTTTGATTTTTATTGCACAAAACCACAAAAGACAATTGCAAAATTGTGGAGGGACTGAATAGATTATTGTATTGTTTAATTTTAAGAATTCATTAATATCTAAACGGGTTTTATCAATGCATTCTGGCACAACCGGCCCTTTAAGAGCATTCAAGATCTTGATTTGGCCCAAAACAAAAAGGAGTTTGACACCTCTGCCTTAAAACATTTAAAAACAGAGTTGTTAAACTTTCATATGTACTTTCAAATGAAGTACACATTTTTGGACATATAACTAGATGATATATGTTTTACTTTTTGCCTTTTTACATGAATAAGGAAGGAGATCGTGGTTTCATGGTCCTCTGGGAAAACAAGGAAGCAAAAACAAAATTTACTTGTTTTTCAAAAGTCCTTGAAACTGTGATGTTGTGGAGTTTCAAATCCTATTTTGACACACTGCTGGAATACCTAACCATACCTACCATTTCTCCTGTCTTGTTAATGAGGTATCAAACAACAAGATCTTGGTTTATCCTGCTACCTTATTGAGTACATAACAGAAGGAAAAGGCTGGCTACAGAGTATGAGCTGAGCTGTCTGTGGTACAGAGGTCGTTGTTGGGTTTTTGCCAGTCATAACCTGCATGTATTAGAAAGTAGAGTTTGTTTGTACGGCAGCATTCAACCACTAGGAAGTTCAAAATGCTTCTCAGAAAACTAGTCACACAGCGAGAAAACAATCTCATTAAAAACTAGAAATTCATCAAAAGAACAATGGTAACAATTCCGGCATTACAAAAAAACAACACATTAAAATGCAATTTGCATTTCAAACAAGTAAAAAGCCAAGACATGGTAGAAATGAACTGTTAAAGTGGCCTAAACTGACTTTCATGGGAGAGTTGCAGGGAGTGCAGAGGAAGAACATTTCATCACAAAAAGAGAGAGAATTCAGCTTAAGCGAGAGAGAGAGACTGTTGATTTATGGGAAACTGAAGATACACCTAGTGGTCATAGGTGATGTTGCACTTTACTAAGGCCCTTTGCTGTTGTACAGTGTGTCCAGACCAATTACAATATCAGGGACATCTGGTTAGAGGGTCTAGTAGATGTCGAGAGGTGTTGCGGTGCGTCTAGCACAGAGGCTTTTGAAATGTTTCACACATCTGGCATTGCGCGTTTTCAGATTTTGAGCACAGACTTCGTAGCGTCCAAAGCGGCAAACTCTACAGTTGGAAAATCTGAACATTTGCAGTTGGACGCAGCACATCAACCAAGCAGAGACTCAGATGTGTGATATGTAGTTCGAGTCTTGGCAGGAGATGAAGGCACTGATCCCTTCATCAACTGGTTGTCAAACTCGGGTCGGGTGAAATGGAACCCATCTAGGTTGTGAAACTCACCAAACTCAAAACACCTCTGAATTAACAGGTGAATCCAGACATGGTGCAGAGACACCGTAAGACGTTCGCTTGCTTTCAGTAAATACAGCCAAACCGCTCTCTCAGTTTCACCCGCCATTGTACAAAGAGACCACAACCAAGAATCAAGAGGCTCGAGGGTCTTTTCACATTTTTCTCAGCCCTAAATCTATAACAATTTTGACACTTGATATCAACTGTCTTATTTCAAAGTTTGAGGCATTGGATGCCTCTTTGAAATGCGAAACGCATTTGATCTGAAAACCTCTTTAGGCAACAAACTCCATCTATTTGATGTTGGGACTAGGATGCAGGGTTTCCCCCAGAAAAGCTGCTGAGCTCAGTGGTAGAGGCGCAAGTGTCATATTTTGGAAGTAGTAGCGTATGAGGTCAACAGGAAGGTGAAGGGCAGCACAACTGGGGCGCTCAGTTCAATGGGTCAGCTATAAACCTTAGCTTAATACACCTTTACCGTCACTGCTACTGGTGTATAAAAAACCCCATTTAAAATAAACAAATGACTCTCAACCTGGTGGCCTGCCAGGCTTATAATAAACTGCAGGAAACCCTGCAGCATGATTTGCTTTGGTTGTTGTTGGTGTAAAATAAGCCCAACCATTAGCTGTCAGTCTACAGACTAAATGGTCTCCGCAATCCCCCCAAAAAAGCTTATCAAATAAAAGTGCAGGTCGGTTTGCATAGGGAGTTTGTGTGAAAAAATGAGCATGAAATGATGATTCCATTTTCCATCCAAGCGCAAGGTCAGAGTTAGGAAAAGGAAGGGAGGACAGAGATGGAAGAAAGGTCTCTTAGAACTGTGCCACCTGGGAGCTGGCTGCTCATTCAGTCATCCACGCCTGCGTGGGCGGAGGAACGAAAGCCTCTCGACTGCAGCACTCAGAGCTGTCACTCTTCATGCCTTTCTTCTCATCGGCTGGGAGCAGCATGCACACACTCCTCCCTGCAGAAACCACAAAATGAGGCATTTTTCAACTCATAAAGCTCAGTTTTTTGTTGTTTCATCTTTCAGTGAGCTGAATCTCGTGGTTTTTAACTCTACATAGACCACGATCAGAGTTCGACTGGATGAAGATATTCAGCCCACTCATCCAGTCAACAAGGCCACAAATCTGGGCTACACACTCCCGTCTGTAGAGTCGCCTGGAGAACTTTTGTGCTTGATGAAAGTTACATCACAGAGTTGGAGACGAAGTGAACAGTAGAGTAGACTAGAAGGTTTGAACTGGGCCTCTGCAGAGACCACGCACAAGAACTGCTAGTAGTTATGCTAACTGTGCTAATTGTTAATGCAAGAGAAGTCCCATTTAACTGCAGGGCGTTGTAAGACCTACTGCTCTGTTGAACACACACTGTGTGACGTTGCCTCTGGTCCTGATATACATAATAATGATCATTAACAACAGTTTCTTATGGCTCTTGCAAAATTACAGCAAGGTGGATAATTTATGCCGTACATAGCAATAGAAAAGAACTTTAGCTCTATTTTATTTTGTAATGATAATTCTGATGCACATCACATTGACACAATAAAGACAAGTTAATTAACTATAATCTGTCTTAAGAAATGTAACGATGTGGATTTTACTGTAATTTTGATTTTCAGTGACATACAGAGTTCTCTCACTTTGAGTTGTTTTGAGAAAATAGTTTTTTCCTTAAAACATTTTAATATCAGGATGTTTACATTTTAGATTTACCTAGAAAATAAAATTAAGCCTCTTGGTTTAAAAATTACACCCAAATGTAGAGCCTGCCTGCATTATTCAGTCACATTCAAAGTTCATGTCCATTTTATTTACAATAAACCACCTGCCTTCTGATTTAGTTAATTTCATATCAAGAATAGTCTCGGTATGAAAAACCTGCCACAGCAGTACTCCATTACTTGACTGGCTGAAGTCATGTAATACTCAATGGCAGAGCTGAGCGGTACAAAGGGTGTGTGAGAAGATGCTTTTAGAGGAGCTTGAGTTGAAAAGCTGAAGCGGGACATTCTGTCATAAGCCATCAGTCTCACCCATCTGCCCTCCTCTCTCCCCCCAGCCCCTCTGTGTTCTCCCTGTTGCATCTTCTCTGGGTCAGGGAACAGGTAATGTGTGCACATTTGAATCTGCCGTCTGGAACTCGTTTTGTATTTGATGGGCCGCCCAGCATGTGGTTCCCTGTTTGCTCCGGCCATGACCCTCTTTCAGAGATTCAGCCTGTGCCTCCACGTCAGCACCTCTCCTGATTCTCTTCAGAGACTGATTAACTGGAGGTGGACTAAGAAACCAGTCAACCAGTATTCAGTTTTGACCCTGACCAGTGATTGGCCAATCATAAGTTTGAAAAATGTCTGTTCTTTATCCGAACACCGAACACGACAAACATGTTAACAAAATGTCCAGCTTGTAACGCAACGCGGTATTAGGAGTATTGGATTCAGGAGAACAGGCCCAGATTTTAACTACCAACCCAAAGCTGTTTTTTCCAGAATGACCTATTGGACAGAAACCTAACCAATCTGGCAACACTGAACATGACCCAGACACTGATCGCCATGGGAACGTGCTATTTACACATAGAGCATGGGGAGGGTGTAGCAGGGTCTCTTTAGGGCGTGGGGAAAACCTTCACAATAAGAGTTTTTCTAAATTCGCTGCAGTTTAGCCGCCATGTTGGAACGGGTCATGTGGAGTTCTGCTCTCAATTTTCATGGGGTTTTAGTTTTCTATTATTGTTGTTTTTTTCTTTACAGAGATTTAATTTTTGCTCTTCTACCTAGGTGTTTAGTTTTATACCCCATCAGTATGGAGGGGTGCAAACAGGCAAGGTATAGAGAAACCCACGAGCCGGCGTAAGCCTCTTTTCTGAACGTCTGGCCGCTGCAGATAGCCCTGACTCATAATTGCCTCCTCGCAGAGGCTTTATTGGTTAGAAGACAACTTTGCTGAATCACCACCTTAAGAAATCTTGAGAAAAGAGGCAGAGAATTTTCCAACACAAAGACGTAAAAGCAGAAGAGCGCCCACTCTCCTCGGTGCATGGCGGATCAGCTCAGTGATTCACACTGAACTCGTTTACGTGTTTTCCTCCTCCCCCTCCTCCCCACATCGCTCTGTTTCACCACTCTGTGATCTGACATCAAAGCCGAGTGGTTTCACAACCTCCTCCATCTCAATCAAAAGACCTCGGGATCGTGGGGAGGACCTCTGACGGCAGGGACGCTAACGGTTTAAAAGCTCTAATATTGTGTTTTTCTCTTGGTTTGTCTTCTTTCTGATGATTCTTCTCTTCAGACGGTGCAAAAATGCAGCTACAGCAGAGCATCAGCAAAGAGCAAAAAATAAAACACAAAAAAAGGCTTCTAAGTTAATTAACAGGAGTGGGGCAAAATTGTAATGAAATGGCATCATTGGCATGTTACCGAGAGTAGGACTGGAGCTGTAGATAAAAGAACTGGAGTAGACAGAAAAAAACGGAGCTGCAGCGTCTGTACTTCAGGGGAAATGACTTTTGCAGGCGCTACTTAGGTCCTCTGATGCTCTTCTCTCTCTGCACAATAACAACTTGCGCTCACAGAAGTTAGATTTGTTTTACATCTCAGCCCCCCCCCCGTGTCTGTGCTGGACTCATCGCACGCCGTGAAGTGTCCTAGTCAGATGTTGAAGCACACTGGGAATGCTGCCACTCGTCTTCGCAGTGTCCCTTAATAGCTCACACATTCCAAATGCTTGCTTCTTGTTGTTACATCCTTGTCCTTCCCTTGAAGAACACGTGGCGAACGAAGCTGGGAAATGCAGAGAAACGGGTCGTCCTTTCGTTCCTTTCCATCCGTTTATGTTAGCTTATTGAATAACCAAGCTCGGACAAAGACGCCGTGGTATGTCAGAGCTAAACCAGAGTCCCTGTAACTCCCCGCTCAGCTCCTTCAGACTAGCCAGCAGCAATTAGCAAACACCTGGTGGAACTACACATCTGCTAAGCTCATTACCAGCAGATGTTGCGATGACTTCCTGGAGAGCTGGAGCTTCCCTTGCAAAAAAATCCCATGAATTTCACATGGGTTCACATGTGACACATGTGGTTCCCATTTTCCACGTGGGATGTGTATCACAGGAATACACATCACATGTCTATCCCATGTGTATGTGATACACATGTGAAAACGTGATTCCCATGTGGTCACATGGGAATCACGTTTTCACATGAAACATCCCAAAATCACACATATATATGTGCTTTAGATGCGATTCATGTCATTCACATGAGAACATTTCTAATGTGGTACATGGGTTTCATATGTGACTTTCACAGGTGAATTTCATGGGATTTTTTGTAAGGGTTCTTAAAGAGACAGAGGCCTAATTTCAAGGCGTTAAATTACAAAGTTTAACTTCTTTTAAGTCACATTTGATATTCAGTTTTTACAACTGAAGGTGACATAGCTACTTGATTGTGCTGCAAAATGGCACTGCATTGGTGAAAACATAATCTGTGCCTTTTAAAAGCGTCGCATTCAACAACTGTTGGTTTGCTGGCAACACAAAGACCAGAACATCAGAGGAATCTCATATTTTGAAGATGCTATGCGCCAGGTGTGTAGAGGAGAGTTCTCCTTCGGTTTAGATAATGGCTCACATTTTTACACATTGCTGTAATTCTAAGTGTGAATATAAAAAACACATTTTGGGACTGGATTATGTAATCAATCAATCGATCCATGCAATCCTGTGGTGAATTTCAGGCCCTGGATAACAGGAAGACTGAGGACTTTCTGCGTTGTGTTCATCTGAGCTTTCAAACTCTGGAACATCTCCTTGTACAACCAAGACTTTACACGATGTAAATAATTAATAACTGCCAATTACAGATGTAAAAAAAAAAAATAAAAAAATCAGTTGAATGATTTTAGCTAAAGTTCTCCAAGAGAAGAGTTTGACCCGGGAAGATCTGAGTTTTCCCCCCAAAAACTGTTCTGGTAAAGATTTCTGCTGAACATACTTTCAGGTACTAGAAATAATATCCTTACATGATCTGTATAAATCTGGAGATCTTTTATCATAATTTAGTCTGCCAGCTGTGCCGTAGAGAGCATTGTAGAGAAAGCAGATGAAACAGATGCTTGTTGCTGGACAGCTAGCATGTTACGCAGCATGCAGGCTCTGGAGAAGATCTGCAGAGAGGCACCTGCGATGGGAACGCCTGTCTTCCCATCTACGTGGGAAAACCCTCAGGTTCCCTGGCAGGGAGAGCCGGGAGCAACGCCGACATTCCCGTCTCTCTTGCGTTGGGTGAAATTTCCCAGTGGCGTTCCAGAAGGATGGCGAACGCTTCCTTGCAGCAGAGCACAGAGATCCTTTCTGACTGCTTTCGTGGTATCTGCCGACTTTTAACTTAGTTGTTTTTTTCATTTAAAGTTGGGAACTGCAGTGACACCCTTGACTTTTAAATCCGAACTTACAGAGGCAGTGTGATCGAGATTATCTCTTGTCAAGTAAGACGTCTTTCATGTTGTCATGTCTCTGTTCCATCAGCTGAGAGAATCTTTTTGGAGTTTCATTGCAACCGTACAAAGAAATTGCAGTTGAAGATTTGCCTTATTGAAACAATTTTTCATCACTGTAACACACAAAACGTGATTTTTCCATTGGAGCCAGTCCACCACGGGTTGAGAAATATAACATGCTCCACATATGGGCCACTGCTATGGACTTTATGCAACCCTCCTCCAATATTGCAGCAATGATCCTACTGTGACATGTCTAGGCCTGTCGCAATGAATCAAATAGTCACGATAATTTAAAACAACCTCATTCGTTTCCATTTGCGTGATTGTTTTTTTTCTCTCTCTTTCTACTGGATCAGAAAAGGCTTCAGTCTGGTGCTTTGTTTTCAGCGAGTCTTTTCTTTGAAGGACAGTTTTGTTTTCAGAAACTTCAGTGTCTATTTTGTTTGTTGTTTCTATTGTTTTCTTTAATTATCTTGGATATCCCAAATGTCTTCCAGTTCCAGTGTTTATTGATCCCAGAGAATGTGTCCTTGCCATTATTACTGTCGTTTTACCTGAAAATGGCCTTAAAACAACAGTATTACCATTTATCACAATAAGTTCTGGGACAATTTATCGTCCAACAAAATTTGTTATTGTGACAGGTTGGAAAGGGTGGAGAAAAGTGTCAGATATGATAAAAGGTTGTTGGGAAGAATGAAGGGAAAGATCAGCAAAACCGAAGTGAGACCAGTAATATCGACTGGTTTGGCGACGGTCCCAAACTGGGGCTTTTGGACTTACTGTGTGTTTCTCATTTCTACCTCATCACTGCGTTTTGCACACAGAAGTCTGGCTGAGTTGGTCGCAAAAAAACCCAGAGACTGGATGTGTCAGAAAACCAACGGCACCGCAAGCATCTTCATTACAACAGAGAAACCAGACAAGGCACCCAGACGTGACGTTAAGGTCGACCTCGTTGATATGCGCCGACGTCCACGCTCCTTTCAGCTGCTGGTTTTTCACCAGAGCCTGAACACCTGAGCGGGTTGTGAGGCAGGCCTCTGGTCTCGGCATCTATTTTATGTCAGAACTCAGTGGTGTGATCCAGCATGAGTCCATCAGAGTTCACCTCACAACCCGAACGGCTGTTCTGCAAGACGTTTTAGGGAAAGCCTGTCAACTGTGCAGTAGCCCCATGTGTGTGTGCGTTTGTGTGTGTGGACTGTCAGTGAGCCTTGCAGGTGCTGGCATGTCCGGGCTTCTGCCTAATCCTCATGGGAGCGTAAATAAGCAGCCTAGCTGTGCCTCCTTACATAACTGCTATGCCTGGGAGAGAGAGAGAGAGGCGAGGGGGTGACGGCATGAATACAGAGACGGCCAGATGCAGAGAGGGACCGCCGAGGAGAAAATAGCAGCGCCACAATTAGCTGTTAAAAGAAGGTGTAGACTCATGGCCGCAATTTCCTGATTCGTTGTTACGGGCTCCTTTCATTCCCTGCCAAGCGTGGCCGGTTGAAAACATTTGATTACTTGTTGTTCTGGTCCGCACACTCACCAAAACTCTTTCTGACTCTGTCAGGGGAAAAAAGTGATAAATGTTTAACTGAAATTCTGCCAAATCTGGATCCATTTACAGGGAACTTTGATGGAATACATCGGTACGCGTGAGCATGCAGCCGGCTGCCACACGGAGACACGGATAAACTTGTCAATGGAAGAGGGAGGCACAGCTGTAAACCCGCAAAGAGGCAAGCATCGGGTGGAAACCAGACATCTTTGTCCTTCTGTTAAACCAGGGGTGTCAAACTCAGTTTCACTTTGGGCCTCATCAAAAACCTGATTGTTCTTAAAGGGCCGGTTGTGCCAGAATGTATTGATAAAACCCATATAGCAGCTAAAATATATACTGTAATGGCAGAGGTCAATTAAACCCAGTGTTTTTGACCAATTTTGAGAAAATTCTGCAGTAACATCAGAAACAATTTGGTGATCTGTTGATTTTGTATGAATTTTGAGGATTTGTGAAAAACTTCAGGGTCTTATTGAGGTAACCTCGAGCCTAGAGGGCCACAGAAAAAGCTACGGTGGGCCAGATTTGGCCCCTGGGGCCTTGAGTTTGACACATGTGCACTAAACAATTCTGCACTGCTTTGTGTTGGTCTGTCACATAAAATCTCAATAATAAGTCTAAAACTGCTACACAACATTATAAAGACAGAAGAAGAGTTTGCTTCATTTCCAACAGTACCGACAGGAATGAAAGAGATGCTAATGGAGTTTCCTGCTGCAGACTGTTAGCACGACATTAGCAGGAATCAAATCCATGCTGCTGGCTCTGCTAATGATGACACGTACGACGGGATGATTCAACAGTAGCTGCGTTTCCATTGACCATAAAATGACGCAAATTGAAAGTACGAAAATAAATTTGCTAAATGGAAATAATAATATAAAAATAAAAACTCACATTTTTCGTTAATGTTTCTCACAAGGATGTGGTGGGTTTTTTCCATCTGTATCAGAATAGATGTATTTCGCAAAACTGCAATGAAAACTTTTTTTTTTGCATCACATGAGTCATGTTATGGATGTTACTTCTGGTGAAAACGACTAAGATGTTTGTAATAAAAAAATAAAAAAAAAGTTGAGGTAAAATAAGCGTATTTAAGTCACATTTGCCGGCTGTGTGAATGCAGACAGAGTCCGTCCGTCACGTTTCAAACACTGGCACTGACTGTCCCGGTCAGCATGAGCTTCCCGTTGGATCAGTGACCAGGATGACCGTGCAGATTACCTGTCCCGGTGTTTTCTGGGTTGCTTCAGGAACTGCAGACTGCTGCATTTTCACTGCACACCATCACAGTCCTCTGCCTTCCTAAAACGCCAGGTTTCATTTGTATGAGCTGTCGAACTGTGTTCGCTTCTTGTCCCTTTTCCCACAACTTCCCTTCATAAGCGAGGCAAAAGCTCGGACGGCCGTTGAGTGAAAGCTGATTGAAGCTTCACTGTCGGCCGCTGAATCAATTTGTGTGTGTTCGGCGTTAGCGAGAGAGAGGAAGAGATGTCTAAAAGCTGTCAATTAAATGCTGTTTAACAATTCCTGGCACATCAAAGCTGACCGCTCTGACTTTTCCGGGTAGAAAGGATGGCAAGCTCAGTTGGCCAGCCGTCCATCCGTCTCCTATTAGTGGCAGACTGCAGTGAAATGCTGCAGAAATGTTTGTGTTCCTCTGAGGATGTAGCGCTGTGGTTGTTTCATCAGGTACCAGGTCTTCTCCTGGCTGCCTCACCACATTGTTTGGGTTTATTGCTGTGAATTCACTGAGACTCGGCCAAATTCTTCACCTGTGGACTTTAATCCGCTTTGGTCATAAGCATCGGCTGGCTAGCCGTTAGCCTGGCGTGGTCTCGACGACCAAATAAACACTTGCAAGTGAACTGAAAACTACGAAAACCAAGATGGGGCTTTTTCTGCATAGACTTTTTCTCGACGGTTTTCTCGAGATTAAGAGTTCATTTCCAGTCTTCTTCAGATGAATTCATTTCCGGTTTGCTCGACACAAATTAATATTCCATTTTCTCGAGATGAGTTAATTTCTCGTTTTCTCGAGAGAACGGGTTAATCTTGAGAAAACAAAGTGTGCTGATGATTAGAGTGTGTGTTAAATCAAAATGCATACCACAATGGCATGCATTTGAAGGATGGAATCTGGTTCATCTCAAACCATCGAGCAAAAGTCAATGCGGAAAACATTCGGCTTCCATAGAAAACCGTAAAATGAAATCATTTCTGCAAAAGCCTTGATTAGTTTTGGTGTTTTTTTGCATACCTGCACATTTTTGTTACATCTGGTTTGATAAAGTAGGTTTCTAGAGCCGCTTTGCTCGTGGTGGCAGCATGTTGCAGCAGCTTTGAGTCTGATTTGTTTTCCTTTTCTTTCTCTTTTTAGCATTAATTCCTCGTTCTCCTGGTGGAATCATTGCATGTGTGGACAGTTATTCCCTCTGGTTCTGGATTCTGTGCAGCTGAAAAGTTACTCAAAAGTTACTTTTTAAGTAGTTGTTATGGTGTGTATTGGTCTTGTTTTTAACAACTGGCAGCAGCGTTTTAGCATGTGATGAGTTCGTTTCTAAGCTTGTTGTTTCCAACTTTTTTTAAATACTTCGATGAGCTCTGACTCGGTAGCTCAACTCCAACAAGCAGAAGCCACAAATAAATTGGGGAAAAATAGCTGTGGTAAACAGCGGCAGTCACTGTGTTCAGCGTCCATCATGGCGTCTCGCGTGATTGAGTAGCATAGTTGGAAAGGCTCAATAGTGAAAACATTTTCTCAGTGAACTAAAACTTCGAAATTCACAACTACTAAATGTTTGCCCAACTGGACCCATTCAAAATGGGGCGATATGAATTTAAAATTATATCGAGATATTTTGTGACGATGAAAACTATCCATTACTTATTTTTTAGGTAACTGTGTAGTTGTGACTGCGTCACACAGCAGCCAGAGCTCCACAAACACAAACACTGCTCTTCAGAAACATCCAGTTGTAACACGCTTCTATAGCGTCAAATAAAGACTAATTTGTATCACTGATCTGCACACAGTAACTGCATTTAATCATATTTTAAAATTTATTGATATTAATTGATATCCTTAATGAGCAAACAGTGGAGAAAATAGTAAGAATAACAATCCTAACAACACGGACAAGTTTTTAAAAAAAACATTACTTGGAGTTTAATGTGTCAATAAATGTATCACGATAAATAATAAACGACGCGATAAGTTCCCACCCCTGCATCATTCCGTGTCACTTTGTAGCAGGAATCCATACCTCAGTGTGTTACATGCAGTCACGATACGGCATAGATGTAGTCAACCTAGAGCTGCCGCTCCTCTGAGCCGCCCATGCAGATGGTGGCAGAGCCGGGTTGGCGAGTAGGTGTGGAGAGGGGGCGGCGGTAGCTCTGTAACAAAGCTGCTGCAGCGTGATGGTTTGTGTGGATGAGCCTGTCCTGGTTGGGTTTAAATGTGTGGACAACGTTGGACTGATTTCTTCCTCTCTGGGCTCTTCCCGCTCTCTCCCGCCTCTCCTAAGGCTCCCTGCGAGGTGTAAACGTGCTAATGACGTTCATTTAGCATCAATTCTCTCTAATGAATCCTCCAGGCTGAAGTTTCATTATGCCTTCTGACATAATGAAACTTCTGGGCCTGAGTCACTTTGTTCATTTGTTTCTCATTGTCCCCTTTGATTATGCATATATTTTCTTTCTTGCTGGCGGATTCTGCTTCTCCAGTGTTTCTTTTTCCATGTTCATGCTGGTGCTGTGTGTGCGTGGGCCTCATCGCCTTGAAGAAAAGTACAGTATCTTCACGTTAAGCTAGAAACTTGAAATAAAAACGTAAAATACGATCAAATTTCTTTTCCAAACAATGGAATCAACAGTTAGCTGTTTCATATTATGCCACACCATTGGTTTATTTATATGCCTTTTTTTTTTTTTAATGGAACACATTGAGAAAAATCATAACTTAAACCCTACTTCAGTCACAAATAGTTTGATATTAAAATGAGTGTCTTGAAATGTACACAGTGGCGAAAGACGGCAGGTAAATATAGCAGAAACACCCACTGAGTTTAGTGTTTATGTGTTTGACGCTAACATTAGCGCGCTAATTAGCAGGACTACGTTAGCAGCTGTGTTAGCTTGTGCTCTTCCTAAACAGACCAACCGCTCCAGATTTTTTTTAGAGGGCCAGTTTAACTTTCAAACTTTAGTTGTATGATGATTTAAATTAGTCGGTAAACAAAGTCTCCACCTGAGTCAGCCGCCTGTGCTGGCGTGTCAGATCTGTACCGTCCTCAAATTCAAGTTAGGGGCTGGAAATGGACATTCGTCTTTTGAAAAGTTTGCGTATTTGAAGTAGCAGTGAAGCTCGTCCTTGTGTCGCCCGCTGTGACCTACCCGACATGCCCGTGTGCTTTCTGAGATCTGTGAGACTTAAAGCGATGAAGTCGAGTCCTGCACGGCTGACGGCGTTTACAAAACGAGGATGGGGGAGGGGAATATAAGCGATTGATGTTCCACGGACTCGAGTGTGGTCCGCAAATCACCCTTTGACAGCAGCACACACACAAAGCCACGGACAGATGGCACACCCCGTCTTTTTGATGCTGCCGTCAATTCCCCGTCGTTACCCTGACATGGACTCCACAGAACACGCTTCTCTCCACCAGGGTTCCCTAAATCCTCCTCCAGCGTCGGTCGCCATGTCAACGACGCCCCGCCCACCGCCCGTAAGCTCGGCAGCAGAGCAGAGAGAGTAAAGGCTGATCCGTTTTCATTATGTGCTCGTTTCTGCGAGCTGTGGGAGTGAAGGCCGTGCTCATTTACTTTTCACGCTGCTGTAAATTCTCGCCCCCATATCCGACATACCTGCACACACAGTTCAGCCCTCACAGCCGGGAGCTACTTCACCTTGTTTTACCTTTAATTAAACGTCTCATTAATTTCAGAAGATTAGAGATAAAAAAAAAAAAAAACCCAAAGTTAGAACTAAACAAATGGAATGTTTCTGTTTACGGAATAAATCTGTACAGCAACCATCCAGACTAGACCAGTTTTTACTTTTAAAAGGCAGGATTATGTTTTCCAGCCATGTAGTATCATTTTATAAAATATGACCTTAAAAGAAATTTGACTTCACAATTTAGCGTCTTGAAATCGGGCCTCTGTCTCTTTAAGACGCTTTTGCTCCTTTTGTACCTTCGCCTTAAGGTAGTCATCACAACATGGCTCCTCTATTAACCCTTTAACAACATTTTTCCCAGCGTTTCACTGGGAAGTAGCTCCTATAATGAGCTCAGCAGATGCTCAGCTCCACTAGGTGTTTGCTAATTGCTGTTGACTAGTCTGAAGGAGCTGAATGGGGGACTAGCTCTGAGGAGGTGGTGCTAGGTCCACCCAGCGGTTTCACACAGCTGAATGGTTGATATGGGAAATTGAAGGATTTCTGCATGAAAGAATCAACCTGATGTAAAGCTAAAACAATGTGATTTTGACATAATTCTGCCCCTCAATCAAATATAACATTCTACGAAGTAGAAGAGTGCTGTATCTTTTTTGTTATTGCGGATATTTTTATACAGTTATGCACATTCCATGTTTTGTGTTTAAAGATGTATTCATAACGATGGTTGAGTGATGCTTAGTTTCTTACGATACAGCCGGTTGACTTTTGAGAGAAGAGGCAGACTATAAAAGATTTATTTTTTCCATCCAACTGCTTTTCATTCAAAACTTTTGTTTACATCAAGATGCGACACATTTATCCATTTTAAATTATAAATGAAAGAAATAAACAAAAAAACTACATGGATAAATAAATTAGGTTCCTGGATAATAAATAAACGTCAGGATATTCCAAAAATACACTACTCACCTCCCCTTCCTGTCCACATTTCTACTCGTTTTTCTTTTTTTTTTTTGTTTCCCCTCTCTGCCGTTCTCTCCCTCTTCCTGTTCCTTCAGTGCGGGTGGCTAAAGACTTGAAGCGATGGGAACAAGCCGGGTGCAGCTGACTCCCATTCAGAGCTGGAACGGCTGCGGCTGCGTGCAGCTGAGGCCCATTCAGACGCCGCGCGCCTCCTTTATGTGCAGGCAGAGTTCTTCAGAGAAACCGAGTTCCGCCACTTAAGCTGTCAGAGCTTCAAATCGCGTTCTCTCCGCTCCTCTCCACCTCCCCGTTCTCTGAGGCAGAACCGGCGCTGATGTTTCCTACTGCATCAGGGAGCGTGATAAACACAGACTGCTTTGCAGATAGAGCCGGTGTAGACAAAGTATGTCATTTACTGCTGGTAGCCGCCATCAGTTTTGCGTCAGTGTTCAATTTTGGTCTATCAACTCACTTTAAATGTCGGGGGGCCTGGTGACACAACGCTGTTGACTCAATACCACAACCAGGGAGCCTTTGAAACGCATCTGGAACATTAAGTATGAGGACAAACTGTGCTAATTAACTAACTTTCTACACGTGAACTTTCAGGTCATTTTCATAAGCTTGAACTAAAAACACATTCAACTTAACCTTCCATCTTCAGCCTTTTTCTCTTCCTCTACTCCAGACTGTCCTCTCTAGTTTTGCGCAGCGCTCAGTAGCCGGCTTGTCAGCCAGACAGCCAGGAGCCAGCGCTGTTGTCTTTTCAAAATAAAGTCAATTTTAATGTTTCATCATATTTCAATTGACTTCAAACTCTGACTACGGTTAGTGTATGTGCACAAATAATGTAAGCTGTAAAAATGTTTCATTCTCAAGGCGTGGTGGCTTTTATTTTGCCACGATCAGCAGAGGTGGGACCAAGTCAGTGTTCTGCAAGTCTCAAGTCTTTGTCCTCAAGTCCTGAGTCAAGTCCCAAATCTGAAACTTTTAATTTCAAGTTCTTTCGAGTCTTTTTTTCTTTCCAAGTTTCTGAACATTTTTTTCAAGTCCAGTCTAAAGTCTTACTATTAATGACTCGAGCCCAAGTCATGTGACTGGAGTCCCCCTGCTCACAGTCTCACATTGGTACTGACATTTCTGATGGATGGATGGAAGAGGGACAGAGATGTTAGTCCCTCTTTGTCTTTCCTAGTTTGGAGCCGTGTCTTGATGGACGAGATGTCTGAGTCGGATACCAAACATCTGACCTCTTGAGAAAATCTTTAAGAATGTCCTCTTAGCTTGTTATATTTTGTTTTAGAGAGTTTTCACTAAAGTAATAAGCCACTGTCGTGCTTAGCTTGTGCTTATGTCATTCTCCTCTGTATGTGCCATTAAGGTAAGAAGGCCTCGCTGGATGCCGTTACCCTCAGCATTACCCCGGATGACTTCACATCTAAATTACTTCTAACCAACCTTCATATCTGTTTTCCTCCCTCTCGGTTTCCTCTGGATCGTTTTGCCACATTCCTCTTTTGCGACTATTTATTTATTTTTATTATTCCGCTTCCCCTCTCGCCTCTCTTCTCCTCTGTTCTCTCCCTCATTTTGTCCCTTCTCCTCGAGGGCTGCCTGGTATTTGCAGAGCGGTCAGCCTCGAGCGCGGCCCCTCATCGGCAAGGGGGGGGGGTCGGAGGTGAACTGGCTGGACTGCAGCGCGCGAGGCGATAACAGCAGCGGAGGACTCGGCCAACATCGCAAATCACTTCCTTTTTGACCCTGTGTGCCTCCAGAAAGTTCACGGCTGAAACTCTTTCCTGATTGAACTGCTTTTCCTCTCTGTGTCGACTTCCTGAAAGTGACGGATCCATCGCTTGTACGCCGGTGTTATCTTTCAGCTGAAGGGATGGAGTTCACCTCGGAGCCCGACTCTTCAGGGTCGAAAAAGTTTTTGGAGGCAGAGTCCTGATGCCAGACATCAAGATGTTCATGCTGACAGTGAGCTCTAATGTTGAGGAGGCTGTTGAACCTCCATCACTCAGCCCTGGATAAGTGGATTAACTGACTAAACGTAAAGATTCTCAGCAGTGAATGTGGAATTTATCACCTCTGCGCCTTCCTGAGGTGATCTTAGTTAATTGCGCTCAGAAACGGGCTGCAAACGGAACCTGTATCGCTGAACGGAGGGCTGGAGAAAAGGCAGTGTACAGTTAACGTCAGAATTACCAGAGGAAATAACACACACTCACAATACTTTCATGGAAATGACCATTATAAAACTATGCACACTGTTAATTGCTTCCAAAAGAACAAAGACAAAATCTCCACAAAGTTTGACCAGTAGCCTATGTTGATGTCCTGAACTGTGACAAAAAAATTGAGAGACCAAAATGATCAGCGCCCCTCTTTTTTCTTTACTTTCTGACCCTTCAGTTAGCTTTAATGCCACATCTAAATATTTATTTACCTCATATAGTGCATTCAGTGTAGGGGGACTTCCCACATTGGTAAATGGTATAATTAGAAAAGTGTGTTTAAGGTCACATAATTATTTATTTGCTTACTTGCCAGTGAGTCAGAATATCTGTACTGGTTGTTTGTTTCTGCCGAGAGAATTTCAAAGTTTCCTTTGTCTCTTTCACTTGTGAGTTCAGAGGAAAATCAAAGTGAGCCTTCAGGCAGTGTGAAGTCCCACCTCACCTTTGTGACGCTAAGCCGCTTTGGCTTGATCGCCATCTGCTCAAGCAGTCCGCATTTGTGCATGAAGACTTGCAATTGCACACACACACAGGCACACGCACACACTTGAGCAGCCCTGGCGATGTTTGAGACGCAAGCAAGTCGTTATGCCACGGTCTGCTGCAGCCAGGGGGCAGTGGTTTGTTTAGCTGTGAAGTGGCAGGACTCTCACATTTAGCACCGAGGTTGTGCCAAGTGTAATTTGCTGCAGGATGTGTAACTCGCTCAAGGTTTCAGGTCGGCGGGGGCATCATGTGTTTGTTGGAGGTGTTGCTGTGTCTCTGCTAGTTAAAAGCTGCTCCTCTGGAGAGAGCCGGGCTAACTGCTGCGTTTTTCACTTCAGCCACAGGACGGTTTCAAAGCTGATGAGGCGCTGGCTCGCCGGCCGCGCAGAAGAAAAAAATATCCACGAGTGTGAAACTGATGATAAAGACTCGGACGTTTCTATTTGTTCCTTGTCGGACCCTCCTATGTGTCTGCAACCACTAATCGTGGAGGACGGCAGAATGTTGAAACATAAAATAAACTCGTTTCTCGTAGGACTGTCACAGTTACAAATTCTGCTGGACGATAAATTGTCCCAGAAATTATTTCGATAAATGATAATATTGTTGCTTTGAGACCATTTTCAAGTAATATAATGGTAATGGCATATTCTCAAAAAATCAACAAACTTTAAATTTTAATGAACATTTAACATTGGCATCTCACCCGGAACGTAGCTGGAGATGGGCACCAGCAACCCTCCCGACCCCGTTAAGGGCCTAAGGGTGAACAGAAAATGGATGGATGGATTAACATTGGCACTGGTGCACATCTTAAATTACCAAACAGAAACGAGAAATAAAAAAAAAAACTGAGTTATGAAGTCTTTGTAAACAAAATTTGTCCCTCAAAAAAAGATCTAGTTGAGACCGAAGCACCAGACTGAATATTTTTTGTCATTCAGTTTTTGGTAGAAAGAGAGAAAATAGAATAATGATAAATTATGCAAGCGGCAGTGATTGAGTTTGTTTCATCATGCGATTGATTGATTTTTTTGCTTATTGCGACAGGCCTCATTTTTAGCCATTTTCTTCCCTCTTTTGTTACAGAGATGAACAACTTAGTTAATGTGGCCTAAGAGTAATTATTCCTTAGTTGTTCCCCTTGGGAGTGTACATGTATACTAATCTAGACATAGTGTACATGTATTTAAATCTAGATATCATGTGGATCAGTGGGAATGTGGACCAATCACAGCTGGTCAGTCCTACATTAGATTTTAATGAGGTACGACCCAAAGACTGTGAAAATACACAGCAACATTGAACCCAACAAGAACACAAACTTCTTTCAATTAGATACAATATTACATTCTAATAACTTTCACAATATTAGAAGGTAGAGGTGGACATTGATCAAATCATTAAACATTAAGAATTTTCATTGATTGTTACGCTAAATTCCATTTAATTATTAATAAAAAAACATAACTGATTATTTACAACATTTTGTCCACTCTTTGAACAATAAGACTACCAATGAAAAGCTATGATTAAATGCAGTTACCGTGTGCAGTGATACAAATCACACTTCTTTATGGGACTCATCTCATGTCCCGATGAAGATTATGAACTATTACAAACGGGAATGTTTATCAAGAGCAGTATTTGTTTCTGTAACACAAATGACTTTATCTTACAGTTACTTCCCACAAATATCACAGCATTTTAATATCTCGCTCCGCCCTTAATGATTCCATCTATAAAGCAAAACAAAGCGGAGCGGCTGGCTCCCCGGGGGGTCCCCCTGCCGATCAGGAGATCAAACGCAGGTTGCCGGCTTTATGCTGCGCCTCAGTGGAAGTGGCACTGATAGTTGGCTTCTTAGGAAATCTCCAAAACGAATCTGAGCGCTGGCCCCAGTCAGCAGCGCAATCCGGAGATGAACTCTGAAGGTCTGTGTCGAAGTTAATTGACTGCTTGATGGAACATCAGCATAATGCGTCCTGCTGCAGCTCATCAATCCCAAAGACCCAAAGCCTCGCTCGTAACGACGCTATAAAAACCCTCGCGTAATGCCTCGGCCGGGCTATGTTGGGAACATACAGGCGCTTTACGAGTGTTTCACGCCTTAATAATCTCCATTATTAAAAAAAATGATGATCTGCTGCATGTCATCCGGTGAGTTAATGGCGAGTCAGCGGGAAGGCTTCCCCACCTGCCAGTCGGTCATGTAAGACATCGCATTTGTAACCCGGCTGCTTCTCCTCGGCCTTCCAGCCGCTGCGCTGTCGCAGAATAAACAACTATAGAAAGTACTTGGAGGGATTAAGACCACGCTGCTGCCAGAGACAGCCTGCATGTATATTCTTAGGCAAGATCAGCTGCTTCATTTATCTGTAAATCCACACACGCTGACATCTTGACTTGCTGACACACTTAGACCGCCACGCATTGTTGAATCAGCGCGAGGGCCGGGTAGAGCCCAGTACCATGGTGAGGTCTGGAGCTTTATGAAACGGAGGTCTTTTCCTGCAGCTTGTACTTTCACCCCAACCTGTGGACTTGATGATAATAAACTAGAGACACTAAGTGGACTCCTTAACTGTTTAACAGAAAGGGCCACTCCCTCTGCTGAGGCGCTCCTCCGTTGTTCGAGTTCTCCACCGTTAGCTTTGTGGCTCTGTGTGCAGCTCTGGTGTGCTGCTGCTGAACACTAACTATGTTTCCTCTGACCACGTCATTGTGGTCGAAGGAAACCAAATTTAGTATTTTGAAGACCAAATTTGGTGTCATGGAAGCTCAGCAATTTCGAAAAGTTTTGGCACAAGGTTTTTGGCCTTATTGAAATAAGTTTATATTTCAAAACTGCAACGGAAATATTTATTCATATCACACAAATCACATGATCAAGAACCAGATGTTGCCGCTGGCGCAAACCACAAAGAAAAAAACAACAGGAAGTGGTAGGAGGATGACGGCGTGGTTTGTTTTTTAGTGACTTGTTGCATGAAGAAACTCAGTCTTGTGTGAATTGAATTGCGTTTCTTATTTCATGAAAACGCCGCAATTGTAGAGCTGTGTTTTTTCCACAGTTTTCACTCCATGCCACTGTTGATTTATTTTTAAGTAGTTATGAGACACGGTGGCGAGATCTGAAACTGCTGCTCCGCAAGTTACTCAACAGGTTGTTGCTATGGTTACCAAAGAGCCCACTAACTTCGATTAGCTAGCCGTGAGAGGTTGAGCGGCTAAAGCTGTTCCTCTGCCTACACCATGTTCCAAATTATTATGCAAGTGATATTTTCTCAGATTTTCCTAAATGGTCAATGCAAATGATGGTCAGTATAATTTTCAAGTCATGAACTATTACAGTATAAATCAAATTTTACTGAACGGTATTTTTAAAATAAAATCCTCAAAATGCTCTGTTCCAAATTATTATACACAGCAGATTTTCTAAACATTTTATGGATTATAAAGAACTGCAAACGGTCATTGTTTGAATGTGCAGCATTAAGTGGTCACATGTACTAAAATCAAAAGCTACTTCAATGTAAAACATCTTAACAGACAGAGTCACATGTTAACATTGGACCTTCTCTGATATCACTGCACAATTCCTGCATCCATTGAACTTGTGAGTTTGTGGAAAGTTTCTGTTGAATGTCTTTGCAGGATGTCAGAAAACCTTCCAGAGCCGTTCTGATCTGAACTGCATCCCACCCTCAGATCTTCTGCTGGAGGAAACTCAAAGGGTCTCTATAGCGTTGAGGTCAGAGGAGGATGGTGACCACACCATGAGTTTCTCCTCTTTTATGCAAGTGACTGTTTGCTGCTTTGTAAGGGCATTTTAGCAGCTGCTCTCTTAATCTGATGAGTTTGTCTAACAGAACCTTCCTCATTATGCCTTGATCTGCACAAACCATCTTTGTTCTGAATCAGCCACAAATCTCTTCACAGTACGATGATAACGCTTCAGTTTTTGTTAAATATCTAATGTTTCATACCTTGTCATACGGCTCTATACTATCTGATGTTTCATCAGCAGAGATTCTTTCTCTTTCCATTATTGCTTGAAACCTGAGGCCTGATTAATAATGTGGATTTCCTTTAACTGAGCTCACAGACAAACTAATCAACCAGCTCTCTGAAATGAATTATAGACATTCAAAGAGCCCTGAGACACAATACATCTATGAATTTAATAGCACAACAAAAAATGTAATCTTTATGACACTTAAATCCAATTAGCATAATAGTTTGGAACACGGTGTAGTCACCCTGCTCTTTATGTTAGTAAATCCAGTCCAGGAACGCCACAAACAGGATCAGAGACAAGGGGCAGAAGCCAATGTGGTGGAAATAGTTCTCTTTTGTACTCGCAAGTCTTTAGTTATGCAAAGATGAGATCAGCACTGTTCTCTTCACAGCAAGACCTTGACCAGATTTTTCGATCTCCATTAGAAGATTGGAAAGACAAGAGGCTGGCAGATAAATCAGTGGTTAAGTCCTTCTTTGAATCCTCTGTTTAGAGTTGTTGTTTTGCCGCTTTTGACTTTTTGTGGAGCTGCCAGTGACAAACATAAGATGAGATACTCGACCTGGGAAGTGGTAGCAATAAAGATGTTCAGCAACAATTCATCTATTTAGGATGTGAGGTGAGATGCTGGAACTCCTTGACTGTAAACACAGGCGTGTTAGCTTCATTGCCTAGTGGTGCTGCTGCTCATTAGAACCATTTGCTATAAAAGTGTTTGGTCATTATTTATTATCCTTACAGACTTTGAGCAAGTGAGGCACCTTGATCGCACACTTCTACACTGTTGGCATAACTTGAGGTGAATATCTGACCACTCCTTATTCTCAATATAAAAATTTCCACTTATTGTCTTCCTGCCGTTTTGCAAGGCTAAATCCAAAGCACTTCCACTAGTGGTGAAACAGCAAATTAGACCAACTCAAACTTTTCTCCCCCATAGATTTAGCTTATCGATGTGGGCAGATGAAACTCTTGAGTCGAGCTTCAAAGTGCTGCTTTTGGGAGGGTTCTGGGGGCCATTTGTGGCTCTTGAAAGGATTTTGTTTGGCCCCAGACAACAAATCAAGAATGGTGAAAAAAACAAATTGGCCAAAAAAAAAACAAACAAAAAACAATCCATGACTCCCAAAAACGGTGGAAATTGCTTTTCTTTTAATAAAGCAACAGTCTGAAGCCTTTTTTTTGAATATTTTGGATCCTTAATAGTAGACAAATTTTATTTCAGGACATGGTTTATTGTTAAGCAGGTAAAACTAAAACTATTTTCCTGTTTAATTTAATGAATTTTATGGTTTAAATTTGGACACGTTTCAGACTAGATAAAATGATACGGAGGGCCGCTTCATGAAATATTAATCTGGATGCCCGTTTATATTTAGATTGAAAATGCAGTGAGATAATTTTTTATTTCAGACGCTTTTTCAAACTTGTGTAGAAAAAAATAAAATCCACAATATCCGACTGTTTTGAACAAATCAGGAAAGTTTTATAATGACATCATCACTGCTACTTCCATTAAAACCCCCCAGAGTTAATCGTGCATCTGATTGGTTGGATGTTAACTTCCAACCCGAAATCTGATGAATGGATATTATGTTCTTCCTCATTCCCAGATCGTCATTCCCATGTCATCGGCACACAGAGGACAATCCTGCATCTCCTTCCATGTCTTGTGTTCCGCAGTGCTCTAGTGTTCTTCGTGTGGGTAAGAACACACACACATCAGACTCAAACACACACCATTTCAGTGTAACCAGTGGATGTGGAGGGAGGTTCTGTGCTGTATATGATTTGTTAGTGTGTGACCTTCAGAGCTGTAAATGCAGGTAGGGATGCAGAGTGTCTTCTGGAGGCATTATGTGAAGCTTTGCTCTCCAGGTGTGTGTGTGTGTGTGTGTTGGCTGTGGAGAAGACAGTCCTGTCCCGCTAATAAGGAGCCGGTCTGACAGCAGTCTTGACAACACTCTGACAGACAACAAGCCGGCTTTGTGCTGACTTACTGGAATATTTCTGGCTCCTCTTGCTCAGGGTTAACTCCAGGGACACACAGAGGCAACGGTGAATCCATTTAGATTCTGCACATTCGGAGATTTCTCTCCTGCTTCTTAAATAAGTAGTCGCACAAAGAACACCAAGAGTCATTCTGCGAGTTTAATTTGAAATATTTTCTCTTTATTGGAATCGTCAGGGTCAGACATATTTCAGTGACAGGATGCAGTGCAATGAAAACTCTGAAGCACATCTTCTGTTTAAGCTTTTTTTTTTAAATGTTTCAGGTAAGAAAAACAGATTTCATTATCAGACCAAAACAACCTGAGTAAAAACAAAGTGCAGTTTTCAGATGATGATTTTGTCCATCAAGGGAAAACGGCTATGGGAAATGATTACCCCATAATACTTATCATAACTGGCAATCAGTATTTTAAATTGGTTTTGGGTTAAAGAATGAACAGCACGAGACTTTGACTAGTCCAAGCCAAGCCCTTCATTTTCTCTGGTTTTATTTTTGAGCCATTTGCGGCTGGACGTCCTGATGGACTTCCTGTGACCATCACATGTCTGACTTCAGGCGTTGTGCTGTTTTTCTGAAATGCCATGATAGTTAGTTAGGCGAAGGACACACACTGAAAAAGATTTGACTCTTATCTCATCAGTCCACAGAATATTTGACCAAAATCCTGTTTTGGAAGTGAAGAAGGAGCATTTGTCCTCTAGTTAGTCAAATGTTTGTTGTTGTTGTTGAAACCCTAACCATTCTGCTCTCTGTTTGTCCAGGTCTAGACAGATTTTTCTTTCCAACTAATAAACGAACGTTTTGTGGAACTGCCGCCTTCGACAGCTCCTTCAGACTAGCAGCAGCAGCAGTTAGCAAACACCTGGTGGAACTGCACATCTACTAAGTTTATTACAAGCTACTTTTCAGTGCAACACTTTTAAAAACTTTGTTAAAGGGTTAATAGAGGAGCCATGTTGTGATGACTTCCTGAAGGTGGAGGTTCAGAAAGAGTAGGAGGTTCTTAAAGAGACAGAGGCCCACTTTTAAAGTGTTCAATTGAGAGTTAAATTTCTTTTAAGTCATATTTGACATATACAGCATTTTTATAACAACTAAAGGTAACCTAGTTACTTGATTGTGCTATAATACGCCATCATGTGCCTGGAAAATGTATAACACTGCCACTTTAACATTTGTTGGACAATCTGAAACATTTAAATGTCACAAAACAACAAAAACAGAAGAACTCTTAAAGGCAGAAAATATGGAAGCACAGTAGATAAATTCTTACCTTATGGAGTAAAGATGAGCTTTTTTGGCAGACATTGTGTTTTTTCTATTTACAATGGCCCCAATATGCTATTGTGCTAATATGCTACATTAAATAACACTTATTTGTTTATTTATTGTTTTCAAAGTGAGCATGAGTGACTATACTTATTGATTTCAGCTGCCTGGATTAGCCTTGTTGTTGATTCAGATGTCAATATCTGGTGGATTGTGTTGAACCCGGATTAACAGGTTTAACTTTTTACAGAAGCTTATATTGCTAGCCAGAAACCCAGCAGACAATGTAGCTGTAGAATTGAACCACACAGGAATCTACATTGTATGCCAGGTTCAGGACAAAGCAAATATCTCCGTAGTGTGGCTTCTTGGGCATTCGTCAACACCACTTTTACGAAATGTTTCCATTTGTAGCTTCATCAAAGTAAACAGAATTCAATCAGAAGTCAGAAACGCAGAGATGCCAAATGAGATTTACAAAACAGGAAAAAGAACAAATGTGATAATGGGCCCTGGTGGAGTTGTGACACAGAAAACATGCTGTCACTGGAAGGGCCCCCCGAAATCACAGCAAGTGGTGGAGCGGGAACGCGCCACGGGCCGACGGAGGAAGAACTTTGGACCGGGAAGCGGGCGGTGCTGTCAGAGACCCAGTAGCCAGATGTAGCTGCTGATTGCTACACAGGATCTACACTGCCTACTGAGCAGCTGACAGTCACCAGAGAGCCGTGAAGCAACAGACGGGAGCCGCCACACTTCTGTGGACGCCATCTGAGAACAGAGCGAACAGTTCCGTTATTAACTCCCACCCAAAAAAACCCCAACAAAACTATCAAAATATTCTGTGCAACAAAGATGAGAGTCATTGATGAACAGGCGGGGGAAGGGGACAACCAGATCAAGCAGAAAGAAGCAGAGCAGCCTGAGGGAAGGGAAGGATATGGGAGATTATCTGCTGACGAACATCTCCAAGCTTGGCATTATCAGTGGCAGATTCCTGTCATTCTTTCCCATTAGCCCTGAGGCACGGCAGGCAGAGGCTGCACCATGTCGGCCCCGGCTCCGGCCCCGGCCCCGGCCCTGACACGTAACGGGAACACCAACTCCGTCCCTATAACACTGACCCTCTGCACATGATGCCAGGCCACAGCTTGGTCATACGGACTTAAAGTTTTATCATGACATTTTGTGGTAATATTGTGTTAGTAAAATGACCAAAAGAACTGTACGGCTGTTCTTGAAAAACATACCTATTTGTAAAACACTTCTATAGGACACCAGTCATGTACGTATGTATGTATCAAATGTATTGATAATTGATAATAATAATAACAGAGGGGTTTTCAAACATCATTAATCATAATTTATTGTGAAAACGACAAATCAAAATCTTATCATGGCATGAAATTTATCCGGATAAGTGATAAACGATACGATAAATACCCAACCCACTCTTCACAGCTACGGACTATAGGATGCTATGTGGTCAGCTGCACAAACAGATAATGATGTAAGCCAAACTCGTCATTTTATTGTATAACTTTTAATGAGGAAAGAAGACACGATGGACAGCTGCTGTCAATCATAAGGACTAGCTGCCCTTGGGACATTTGTGGACTTACAGTCAACGCTTTTTACCAGGTAAAAAGTTGAACGTTCATGTACTTCATAAGTCAGATTAGCAAAATACAATCAAATATTGCACTATGGAGAAAGTAGGTGTCTAATTATTAGTAATCATATAGAAAATGCACCAGCATTATGTAGCCTAGCATGTTCTGGTGTAAGAAGAAATGCAGTTTATGACATGGTGATATGAATCATTCAGGCAAAGTCGGTGATCTGAGGAAAGAGGTATGGGTCACGTTCTAAGCTAGCTATTTCCAACTGTTGTGAGCCACTTCCACAAAATATTAGCTTGTCTAAAACAACCCATGGCTATACTGGCCAAAACCACTTGGGAAGACAATACTCCTTCCGTTCCGACGTCCGTCATGGCGCCTCAACGTGTTTAAGTGACGTTGCTGCAAAGAGTCGATAGGTGTTGCGAAGGGAGCGGAGGCCGAGGAGGCATCCTGCACGGTTGGCCCTCTCAGTCTCTCTGCATACCTGAAGCCCCATGACTCTATCAATCAAACAATCCTCCACCAGCTGATGGTCACTTGACTCCAATTTCTTTTAATTAACAGAACTGTGCTGCCTTCCCTTCGCCTTTCCCCCACGGCCCACATTCCAGCCATTCACGCCGCGTCTTTCCGTGTTTCTACGCCGGCAGCAGAGATGTCTCGCGCTCACGTTTGAGGTTGCATCATTTGTCTTTCCCCAGCAGTTGAAATATCTATGATAAAATGCGAGTTCTCCCACTGAGGGATTTGAAGAGGTGTAAAAGGATGTGGCCTGGGGCTCTGTTCTCTGCTGGAGGGAACACAGTTTTTCTTTAAAAAAAAAAAAAAAAAAAAAAAAAAGATGGTGGGAAGGGAAGTGTGGGGGAAGAAAGTGGTGAAGTAAAAAAAAAAAAAAGATTACCTTTCTTGGAAACTGCTGCGAGTCACATGGATGTTCGGTTATATTTTCGGAAAAGTCGTTGCAGAAGTGGCCTCCCTGTAAAACAGAAAAGAAAGACTTTAGACTCCACTCATACATGAGGTTACAGTACACACACTGCAAAAGAACAAACCCATAAAAACAGCTGCACTCAGTTTTTAAGTAGCAGCTCCAAACCAGTGAGCATGTGTAAGTTCCCAGGCCTGCAGATAAGGTCATATAGTCTTATCGACGTCTTTTTTCCACTCTTTGGTGATGCTGCAGCCGCCACAAAGCAGAGAGGTCCACAGTACAAACCAGAGGTGGACCAGTACATCCAGGAGGCAAAACGGCCCACAACAGTGAGGTCATCAACACTTGACAGAAATTCAGCAATATTTTGGCCAAAACTAATTGTCTTTGTTTTTTATTAGTGCAAACAGTAAAGCTTTTACAAATCATAAAGTATTTAATGGAGTCCGTGATCAGCTTAGAACAGACCAGTCAAAATATGGAACATTTTCTACTTCTATAAAACTATGCTGCTTATTAGGCCAAATTTATAAATCTCAAATAGTGTTTATGCAGATTTTACATATTGTAGTATTTCATATTTTGAAGTTGACGTATTTAAATGTCGTCCAGTGTGAACGGTACGTGTTCTATGCGCTGTTGTGTCAATGTTTGAGACTCTTATTTTGAAGCCAAAACGGAAGTAGTTCCTGGGTTAACCTGCTGTACTTGACTGATTAAATATTTTTATCACACTTATTGACAGTTGTCTAGGTCAATGCTGTTATTACAGCACTGAAGGAGATTCTTCATAAAATAAAAAAAAAAATGACGGAAAACCGTCAGCATCTTCTTCATCAGACTGCTGTACAGCAGGAGTGTTTTCAGAACCACTACAGGAACCACTGGCATCAGCTTCTCTGACAACACTTTGAAGGAAATACGCATTTTTGAATCCAACTGAGAGGCATTCACCGCTTTTGAATCCAACTTCAGGCAGAGTGTCTGGTTCTTATTACAAAAAGAAATAGACTTCACCCAAATACTCTTTAAGCATTTTGAAATGAACTCAGTTGGTCTTCGCTGTTAGCTGTATGCTAAAGCTCATGTGATGAAGCCGTTGCTGTTAGCCATGCATAAAACCAGCAGTAGATGGACTATTGCAGCTTAGATGTGGATGGTCACAAGATTCCTTCAAAGATTTGCAATCTGTGCCCTTTTGTTTTTGCTTTCCTCAAGAATATTGCTAACATATTGCTAACATATTGCTAACATATTGCCTAATCGTATTGTATTGTTTTAAAATCGTAAGTTCTATCTCTAGCGTGCACCAATCAGATTTTTTTTACCCTCTACTAAAGCATTTTATTTGTAAGACAAAGCTTGAGCTGGAGACATAACAGGAAAACTGGAAGCACAAAGTAACCAGGGTTTCCGACTGCAGCAACCAAAGACCAATCAGACGAGGATCCGGACCATGGGGCGCAGAGTTGCAACGACCGCGCTGGTCATCAACACCACAAAGGGAAACGCGTGCCTGCAACCCCCAGCCTCCCACCCCCGAGCCCCTTTCAGGATACCAGCAACAGACAAGCAGCTCGAACTTAAGAAAAAAAAGTTGCACCGGTTGAGGAAGGGTGTGTGGGTGGTGTGGGTGGGAGGGGTGGCGGGGGCTCTGGGGGTTGCTAGCGTGGGTGAGGAGGGGCGAGGCCAGGCGTGTCATTCCATTCCTACTTGAGCTGGGCACTGCTATTCCTAGAGTGTGGTTACATGGCAGTTGATGTGGGTTTCCTCTTAGTTGCCTCGAAGATGACTGGGCCTGACCACATCCCCATTCGCACACACACACCAGCAACACATTCACAAAGTGACAACTGTGTGCACACATGCAACACATACACACCACACAAACTTTCAAGGAGAGGACAAAGAGGAACTGAATCATTGCCATGCTTTAGCATGAATGTAAGGGGGGGGGCGAGGTGACCATTCTTAAAAGTATGTGTCTGTGTGTCTGTGTGCACTGTAAGTTGCACTTCTGCTGCAAACCGTTTGTGTACATGTGCTGTGTTTTGCTCAAGTATGTGTGGGCGCGTGTGTGTGCGTGCGTGTGTAGGATGTGTGAGCTGGGTGTGGATGCATTCCCTGTCTCTCCACGTCTTGAGCGCGCTAAGGCTGTTCCTCGCTCCATCTTTAAGCTTTCCTTTGGCTGCAGCTCGGCGGTCGTTATCCATCAAAAACCTACACTGCCGGAGCACGTTTGTAAATAAAGAAAAAGGATCCAAAAATAGGTCTGGAGGATGACTGGAGTTCTTCCTCTTCCCTTTCTGCACTCACTGAAAGACAACTTTGTTACTTTCAGCGGTTAGTGTCTTCTTGCAATTTTCTTAAAAAAAAAAGAAGACAACTTTAAGACCAGAGTGTGTCCACCTTTTGAAGCAGAACTGATATTAAAGTGAATAGTCAAACATTGTCCTAGACCAAAATGTGATTTTTTTTTTTTTACAGAGATGTTTCTTCAAGGTGATAAGATGCAGTGAGCACAGAATGCTTCCTGCCAGTAAAGCAGTAATCAGTCAATCGGGTCACAGACTCCAGCAGACCCCAGACTGAGAGTCTCAGTTGGCTGTGATTGTGGGTAAAAACTCTCAACCCAAACGGAGAGAGAAAACCAACAGCTTTTTATCAACACTGATCCGTCTCTTCCAGAAAGACCGGTGGAAGTCCCATATCTTCCCATCAGGCTTTACGTGTCAGGCGCTCTGAAATGGCTCCCCTGGGTTGCTGCTTGATGGCTTTCACTCAATTATCGTACTGACTTCAGGCTTACAGCGTAGCGAGCGAAAGGCCTTCTCCAGAGAGAGCTCCAGCTCCAGAGGAGGAGAGCGATGTCTGCAGGCTCTTCCAGGAGGCTGGACTGATGGGAAAGAGCTGGCGAAAAGAGCGAGGAAAGCGAACTCCCTCCTCGAGCTGCTTTACGAGGGCCTGGCAGAAGTGCTGAGGAAAGAAAAGAGGTGCAGCAAGAGGACGGAGGGGTGTCAGTTTGAGAGGGGATAGAAAGATGAAAAGTGTCCTTTCGTCCAACGTTGGGGAAAAGAGGCACTTTGCCTTTGTTGGGTCACAGGGTTTACGGAGAACTAGGACTGCACCCTGGCACACGTAGCTATAAATCTGCTTCATTAGTCCCAACAAGCAGCAATGTGGAGTCTAGAGTTTTATAATGTGAGCTCTGGCTGGGAGAGCAACAACCTGACCGCTAATATCTCAACTCTTAACGCCAGCAGTTAAGAAACGGGACAATGGGAGCAGGGAGTTTCTTAGGTAACTTCCCAAGAGTTTGACACTTGATTGAATGAACCTGCTAATCTGCTTCAGCATCAGACTGATCTTGTGCAATAGTCCCAATTCCTTTCTGACGTCTTCCTACACTGGCCACTTTGAATAATCAGCCAAGCTGAGTCATTGTGTGAACTGATTACCTTCGGAAAACAAAAGGAACACCTTAAAAACGCAGCTCTGCGGGCCTTACCCATTGATCCTAGTTTTCCATGACGTGCATCCGTCTCTACTACCTTTTCCTCTCACACACAACTACACGCATTTGTGTCGGTTCATACACACGCACGCACACACACACGCAAAAAAAAGGCTGCCACTTATTGGAATTCAGTGTGGGGCCCAGGTAGGGGAAGCTCTGCCCATATATGAGCAAAGGAGGAAGAAGGCCAGGTGTGTGTGGTTTGAACACCGTTGGAACAACTGTTCTAGAGAACACACACACCCGTGCGCGCACGCACACACACACGCGCACCCCCACACATAGAAAAAAGCCCATTCACAGAAAGTACAGAGAAGGCACATGCATGCAGAGGCTGGAGCCAGCTCCTCCTGTTGTGCACGTTCAGCATTCAGTCCTGTGACGTGAAAGTCATGCCACTAAGCCAGACTTGTTGCTATATAAACAAAGAGAGTCATGTGAAAAGGAAAGTGGGAAAAGAGGGAATGAGTCAAGTCATAGTGAAGACTTCTTAACCTAGTTTTTGTTACATAACTCCACCAGCATTGAAGGAACTGTGCTATGTCGCAATGTCTCACTGCCATAGACACCAGCCAGAGGTTTAGGCTGGATAGGGGTGACTTACGGTTTAACTTCCCTCAGCCTTTCCCACCTTCAGGAAACATGTGTGTCTGCCACCTTTCGCTGTAGAGTAAGACAGCTGGTCATGACGGGAAGCCCTGAAGCAAAGTCCTATTCTGCCAGTCTGACCACAAACACTCAATGTCTGCTCCCTTTCACCCACAGTGCTTTTTCTGCACCTCAGAAAACTTAATATTAATTTTCTAAAAATAAAAACATACCCCAACATCACAGAGGTACAACTGCTCAACTTTGGTTTGTCAGAGCAAACACTGTCCATAAAACCAATATCACTACATATATCAAGACAAAGTAAAATCCTCTAACGTACAGCTGATACATTTGAATTTCTTTTTTTGACAATAATTAACTTCCCGTGCGATAAACCTTATGATCCTTCCTTTCAGTCCAACCTGTTTTTTATTGCCGCCTGCTAAAAACCAAGGCTAATTGCTGCTGTTTTATTTGTTTTCCACTACCTAATTACTTTATTCAGGTGAGTCAGGTTTAGGTTCACATCCAGAACACGTTAATTTCTTTCTGAATAGGTCAACCAGCACACCGCTTGTCTATTTCAGAGTCAAGTAGATGGCTAAAGTTAGACTAACCAACTATGGTCTTACAGCATCATCTTACTGTATTCCCTACTCATCAGTTAAACTTAAACCCCTCACACTGTTTGGCATTAATCTGGTTGGAGCTCTACATGTTGGTGCGATGCCTAAAATAACCTTTATATATTTGGGTAGCAGCTAAAGCTTCTGCTTTTGACTGAACAACATTAGTGTTGCAGTGTCTGTATACATAAACACGGATACTTCAACAGACCAATCTCAAATATGGCAAACATTTTCCATCGTACTTTTGCTTTTTGAAACCCAGAGTAATGCAGCAGAACCCTTCCCCCACCTATTGCTGGGCACTGCCAGTCAATTGGCTAAAAGAAGGCTGTGTCAGAAATCTGCCAATTACAAGGAAGACAAACTCATTGATTTGGGGAACTTTCCAATCATGCGGACACTCACTCACGAGAAATTGCTGTCCATCATTCTTACAAAATAAAAGCGGTAGTTTTAAAACTACAATTGGCAAGCTCGTCTGTCTAGCACCCATAAACTTCACAACCCCGTTCTACTGATTCTACTTAAAGTTAAGAATGCCAAAAAGGTATAATGATCACCAAAAATGAACAGACTGAGCTTTAGCAACATGTCTTTTTGGTTTTGCAGTGTATGGCAATGAATAAGATCATATTATTAATATTATGATGCACTCAGGTGTCATATTCATTTTTGCTTTAATTTTTTGTGTAACACCTTGAAAACTGGCATTTATTACTCAAGGTTACCTTCCCATGATAATCTGCTAGATACTCATGGGTAATTTAAATATGCTAGCAGAAAATAATTTCCAATCTGTAATGGCAAATAAAAAAACACTCCAGGGTTATGGCTTTTATCCAAATGCTGGTTTTTGCTCTTGTCTAGTCTTAAATAGAGTAGCATAAAACATCAAATAGCATTAACTAACCTCATATAAGAAGTGTCCCATACTGCAATGGCAAAAAGCTGCTATGCAGGTTTGGTCTGCATGCTAACAGAATGCACTTGCATGGCCTTTCACAATCTGTTTTGACTGATTTTAGTCACCAGAATGTGAAAGTAATGAGAAAAATTTGGGTTGCCTAAACTTGATTTCATTATTACAATATTCAATGATAATATAAAAATGCCATGTGTTCAAGGGAGTCTCATCATTCTTCATAGACCGCCATTTTGAACTAAGCAAGAACATGATTAAAGTCCACTGAAGCCCTTTCACGAGATGAACTAAGAACTTATTTGCATGCTATTGCTGCTACAGATAGTTTTACTGACTTTAGGTCACATAAAATTACATCAACCCTTCACCTTTGGAGTAGCTACCAAGGGCTTTGTTCAACTATCAACACTCTTGAGCCAAGAACTGGTTATAAAGTCAATACAGAATGGCAATGTTTGTAATTTTGCTTATTTAGAATAAATATTGTTTCATAAGTTTGATTGTCAAAGCAGTCTTATTACCTTTAAAAGGCCACCTTATGAGTAGCAAGCTATGGCTAATTAAGACTAGCTTTATTTGTTTACTGAAAGTCTGAGCAAAAAATTGGTTAAAAAGTCAATCCAGAATGGTAATATTTATCATTTTTGCTTATTTGGTACAAATTTTGTTTCTTAAATTTTATTGTCAAAAAGGTCTTTAACTTAGAAGGTCACCTTTTGAGTAGCTAGTTGAGGCTAGCTTTGTTCACAGTTGACAGTCTGAGCAAAAACTGGCTACAAAGTCAATACAGAATGGCAATATACATTGTTTTCCTAATTTGGTAGAAATTTAGTTTTCTAAACTCGATTGTTAAAAATGTCTTATTTACTTTAGAAGGTCTCTTTTGCTTTGAAATAGATCATGGCAGTATCTCTTTGTGTCTTCAGTTTTTGGGAAAATAAATATTACTGACACAGGTAAATTCAGGTGATAACTATGACATGGAACCTGCTCAAGAAGACAAAAGATACACATCCATCAGCTCCCATATACAGTAAGGACTTCACCTATGACAGGTCAACCATGTCAGACACCATGTACAGTAGATGTCCAACTTTTAAATTGTTGTCTGCACATTTTCAAATAAAAACAATGAACAATTCTCACAGAAACATCGATGCATTGTTTCAGAATGCAGAGCAACTTTACCTGGTGTGTAACAGAAGCAAAGTTTACCTAAATTACTTCCTGCCAAGAAAACCAGGTCAGGGTTCACTGTGTAGGCAGTTTGACAAGACAAAGGGGCAGATTCCACGCTAATCTTCAGAGGAATGTAATCTCCTCCATCAAGATACCTGTGATGCATCTCACCGCCAATCTGCCCCCAATGACAATCGCACCGGAACCTTTCCCAGATAAGCTCTCGTGGATCCTTGCACTCGGATGTGACAATTCCTTATCACCACTCCCCACACTCTTTCTCCGCCTCTTTCCCTCTATCGCACCTCTCGGAACAATAAACTACAGAGTTGTGTGTTCTGGAGGACTGGCCCCCACGGTGACCCTGGGGGGATTACGGGCAAAACGAGACTGTAGACATGTCTTGCTGGAGCATGAGGAGTGGCTGTCATTGAACTGCAGTGAAAAAGGCGCAGGGTGTGCATGCATGTGTGGCCGTAGGCTGGGCTGCTGGCAGCAGCTCACGTGGTTATAGAGGGCCCAGTTGATTTATGACCACACACACACACATGAAAAAACACACACTGATACATCAAGTTTTGACATCAAAAGTCCTAGTCAGACAGAGTGGGAGATAATCTGAAGGGCAACAGCTGGGAAGACGCATGAAAGACCAACACACAAGAACCACTGCTCAACTTGTGACTCAGCCCATCTCAGGAAAACATGCCATTCGGAACCACTAGCTCTGATTCACACAACTCTTTAAAGACACATTCCCACACCATTACCCAAAGACACAGAGGTTTTATAGAGCCAGAGAGACAGTGGAGGCTGATCTAAACACTGAATCCTGGCTCACCGGTTGTAACGCCAGGCTCAACCAATCACATCAGCCGCCCGCAGTGTCCATTCATAAAGAAGTTAAACAGCAGCGTCCACACTGTGTGACATAGTATCCCCACCCACCTGCGTGTTCAGTTCATTCATGCTGTCTGCTGCTGAGCAGACGGACCGGACAGTGCTATCTGTGTCAAAGGAAAAGGGGGTTGGGGAAGAATCGAAAGGCAGTCAGAGGAAGTAGAGCCTCAGCATGAAGAAAATAACTTATTAACAGCTAATCACTTAGCATCAGGCACTGATAAATGAGACTACTGCATACCACACGCCGCTTCCTTTGGACTGTGAGGAAGAGGCAGAAGAATGAACCGTGTAGCTATGATTCACGCTTCCCTAATGCGATCGCAATGTGGCCCAAATGACCGGTTTGGATTTTAGGACCAAGCTGGAACTGATCTCACACACACACGCAGTCGTTTTAAAAAACAAAAACTGGTCACACACAATTCAAAAGCTCATTCAGGCATTTCCTCTACTTCACCCAACACTGTCCGCCACAGCCTCCTGTTCTTTCTCTCAGCCTGTGAAGGGTCTGGGAACCGTTTCTCAAACCTTAACATCCAACATATGATACCCATCAGCAGCAGCTCTTTTTTTTCTGGAAGTATTTTGCTTTTTTTTTTTTTTTTTTTTTTTCTCCTTTTTTCACTTACCGTCTGGGTGGGAGTTTCCTCCTGGTGCTGACTTTGGAATGAGGGAACCCCCCCTCTCAAATTTCCCCCAGCTCCTCATCCTCCCTCCAGTCTCGGTGTCTTTGGGTGTTCTTCGCTCTTCATGAAGGGATCCTTGCGTCTTTAACTCTGCTTGCCTCCAGCACACACACAGAGACGAAGGAGAGCGAGCGAGAGAGAGACCCACTATTGGGTAACAACTTCTCACCCACGTCACTGTCTGTAACTGTGACGGCAAGTTGCACAAAACTTCACTCGTAACTCCCTAAAAGATTTCATCCACATTCTTTTTTTTTCCTGTCATTTCCTCCTCCCGCTTGCATTCTTCTGAGTGTAATCAGTAACAGGCTTAAAGTGACAGCGGCAGTGCGCTGCATAACCGGCTCTCACTTTCTATCTCCCACCCCTCTCTCTCTGTCTTGCGCACACACTTTTTCTCACAGTTTGCGAGGCTCCCTCTGGGCTAAAGGTGCTTTCCCAGAGCTCTGGAGACACTACAGCCGTTAAACTCCCTACAAGCCCCGGTCAGAGTTGCACTATCACATGTTTCACAGTGCTCTCCCTTTCGCTTCCTCTCAACCTTCCTCCCATAAACCCTCCCACCCCTGCAACCAAATGAAAAGTACTGTCTGACTGACACCGTCCAGCTCTCACACACACAAGTCCGACAGCACTCTCTCTTATAGCTGCACTGTTAGAGGGGGGAGGGCTGAGCCTAACGCAGAGGGCAGTCTCTCCTTACAGAGCACTCGGTTGAGGTTAGGAAGAGGACAGGACCATTCAGAAAAAACGGCAGTAAGAGGAAGGAAGGAGGGGGAAGAGGGAGGTGGAGTAAATGTGCATGGGTGTGCATGCCTTGTGTCTTAAAAAAAAAAGGAAACTCCCCCTGCTAGAAGTCTGGGGCATCTTTACAAAGAGTTGACCAATCTTTAGAAGAAAGAGGCAGAAGGGTCTATATGACTACCAGGCTCACCAACACGCTCTTATGTGCATCACGTCTGGGTTCCTTCGTCGATTACATAGACCACAAAGAGAAAGTACCCAGGTTGTCAAGAATGGACTGCCTCATAAGCAAGTGACAAAACCTCATTATAACCACAGGTTTTTCAAAGAAAGTACCTAAGAATTCAAGCGGTTCCTCTTGACTCTTTGCGGCGACCTTAACTAACCCCCTGCCCCCCCCCCCCGGTTCTTAGTTCACCACGACCGCAATCCAGGTTCTTACCTACATCCTGCCTTTTCGCCCTGATTCTATTCCCCCACGCCACGTCTGCCAGCCACACCCGCGGGTGGCGGTCCCACCCTGCCCCGCCGTTTTACACCCTCCTCCCTGCTGGCGCGGGACGCAAAACTAGGGCAGGGCAGTGGCGTTCAATGGCAGGCTTGAACTTAAGGAATCGCATAACTGATTTGTTACTCACGAGAGGCCATGCGACTCACTAAAGGACACGCTGCGCCCCTGTTATGCTCCCATTACACATATTGTGGTGTGCAAACACAAAGTTACACACCAGTGTTTTAGTGGAGAGAGATTCCGGCCTTTGTCAGACTCCATTCGGATCTATTTAAATAACTTCTGTGAGTCAGGTAGCAAGTGGAATTGAGCAATATTTGACCTATATACACATGTTGCTATTCTGCATTGTCACTCCTGAGGGCAATCATTAGGGTGAAAAGTTCTCTAAAAATAATGCGACTTAACACCAAATGCTTTCTTAAGTCTTCAATAAAGATAGACCATTAGGTCTCATCTGAGGAGCTAAATGGGGATACATGTCCACAGGGGGAATGTTAGGAAACACTTCCAGGGCTCACAGTGATCTTATTAACCCACAATGAGGTAGCAAGCCAACCTGAGAAGTTCACAATTTTATTATTCAGTGTACAAAAAGAAAAAGATTGAGATAAAACTCTATGCAGATGACATTTGTCTTCTATGTCATCTGCATAGATGTGAGCTAATCTTAACTACAGTGGTTTGTTGTTGCTGGTTTTTTTTTTTTTTACATCAATGATGATGATAAAATAAGTCCAGTTCATAAAACAAATTCAATTACAAACTTTAAAATTATTTACAGTTTAATATTCTGAACATTTGAGTACAAATTATTTACTGAGTTTTTTATCTGTATATTTGCCAAACCATTAAACAAATGTCGATTTTGACATATGAAAGAGGAAATGTAATTAATCTGTTTTAAAATTTAAGTCAAATATGGATTGGATTATTCTACATGAAATACAGTTTGTAAACTTTGATATCTTAATTTTCCTTACAGATATTAAAAGCACAGAGTGTCAACACTTGGCAGACCTTTTTGGTGTCTTAACCAGAACTAGCAGGTCCAGTTGAACTTCCTGACTTAAGAGACCAGCGATTCCCTTTTCTGATTTTTCAATGTCTCCAGTGTCTCCAAACCCAAAACGATTAACGAGTCGGATTAAAAGTTTCTCAAAGAGAAGGAACATCATGTCTGAATAAATCAAGGAATTCATATTTCACAAAGTCTGACATTTACCTTTAAGATTTTGGAAAAAAAAGATGAGCAGTCTGGAAATTCTTTGTCCACATTTGTTTTCCCCCTGATGTATCCAGATCTTGATAACGCTAAAACCCAATTTGAACTTTTCAAGACTGTAATGACCGTAGACTGTGGCTCTCAGCGGCGTTCGCCGTCAAATGTATCGACAGATGGATGTGGATTCGTTCTGTCTGGAGAGAGAGTGAGCTGGTCTGAGTGATTCACAGAAAATGAATGGTTATAAAGTCAAGCACTAAGCATTCTTGATGAATCAGAGCCTAACTGACTCCAGACATGCTGACGGACAGCAACACTTCGGCGCTGAAATTATAACTCAGCTAGCAGAAACTGGTTGCACTCCAGTTACATTTCTAAAAAAATAAAAAGTCTTAAGATAACTACAGACCCTTTAAAACTTGTTGTAGCGTTTAAACTGCGACACATGAATTCAAGATTTCTTCTGCTGAATTCCTCTAAACCGAAACAATCACATTATGTTTCTGCAGTGACTTTCTTTTCTAACTACGACACTTTCTACACCGGTAAGCTTTTATTAACAGCTAGCATGAAAACTATTCCAAAAAGCTGCGAAAAGGAGTTGAAAACCTCTGAACATTACATTACATCGCTGCCATGTTTTGATGCGCTCGTTAAGAAATGTTTAAAAAAGCAACGCCTGTTCTCGGGAAAAGTTCTTGGGTTAGCTTAAGTGAGCGGTTAGCTTAGCCATTCGTGATTAGCGCTTTGTTTATCCGTTCGTTTTATGCACACTACAGGCGCAGCAACAACTGGAGGGAGAGGAAACTGCAGCAGCTCAGAGCGTTTGGAACGCCGTGAGCTGAGCGCATCACAGCTCGGTGGTCATTCGAGTGAAAAACATTTAGACGACAGGGCGGCGCGCGGCGCAGAGGCTGAGCGGGCGCCACATACGCGGAGGCCATTAGCCCTCAAAGAAGTCATAAAGTTTAATTGCATTTATGCCCTTTTTATGTCTATTCAACTGCAGTTTTAGGTATTTAATAAGGGTGTAACGAGATCCTGGGATATTGAAACACCACAATGTTTCTTGTTAAAGTGAAGTATGACTACGCAGCAGCGACGTGCGGTGACATTTCTGACTGGTGAGCCATTCCTCCAGGGTCAGATGTACAAAATCCAATATAGAAGTGTATCCTATAATCACACCTTTTTAGTTACCGGTTGTGTTTTATTTATAACTATTTCTCTTCAGTATTTAATTACAAATATCTACAAGTGCTGGACAGGGGGGTAGTTTTGTACTGTCAGATATTCAGAATAGTGACAATTATCCACTTAAAAAAAATTATGTCAATAAAGTGATAATTAATGTAACTGAATAGATTTGAAGAACTTCAACTTTAAGTGAATGCTATTGATTTAATGATGTAATATTAAATGCGACATTTTTTGTTTTTTAAAAGAATAATTTTAATAATAGAGGTTCGTTTATATTAACTTCTGGATAAATTGTTGCCACTTCTTTCTTAGATTTTTTTTATTATGTTGTTTATTTCCTTTTAACTCTTCTTTGTATGAACTAGCTACAAGTATTAATTTTGTAAATGTTGATTTGGATTATTTGTTAACATGACCTTCAGAAGTTGAAGATGATGAGTGACATCATAAGGAACGTCACTCAATATCTATGATGTCACTACTAAATAATAAAAAAAAAAGTTAGTCATTCATTTTAACCTGTAATGTCAAAGTAATCTTACATATGACCAGAAGTCAACTTCTAACTTTTTTTAAAGGTTTTGTTGACTCTTGTGGCTTTTATTTGAAAGTAGTTTGACAGAGAAGAGGGCAATGAGAGAGACATGCAGCACATGTCGCAGGCTGGGAATCGAACCTGCGACCACCGCCATGAGGACTAAGACCGCCATACATGGGTTATGCTCTCCCCTGTGCCGCCACAGCCCCCATATCTAACTTAAATTATCCTCATTTTTCAGATACTTCAGCATTTACACCATACAGTAGTTTGAAGAAAATGCTACTTTGCATTTCCTTCGCATGTGGCATTTTCAAAAATCTGGAGCACATTGCTCGTATGACCTATCAACCTCACTTTGATACGAATCGGTGAGCATCGCTACGTTGGTCCCTAAAAAGTGAATTTGCTCAGAAACTAAGGAGTGGACCAGTTTTAGTCTGTGACTCAGTCTATTGTGGGCACAAGGCTCGAACACTGCGTGCTCGCATTCTCTGGGTGGATACAAGGGCGGAGATGTGTTTCAACACACACGCACAACACAGGCGGGGGCCTTTTCTTCATGTTGTCACACCCACGCGCGCACACACACACAATGGAAACTGCGGTGGAAAGGAAGCTGGGGATTCCTGAGATTCCTGTGAACAAAAAGGTGTGAACTCAGGCAGCCGAGCCGGCTGGGAATCCCACCAGGTCGGCTTGAGGGGCCAGTTTATTTGCTGACCATGGAGTCACCGGTGACACACACACAGATGAAAGAGATAATGTCAAGGAATTAAAACGGCAGGAAAGCGTAGAAGACAGAAAGCAGAGGCCGGATTCCTTAAAATGTAAGAACTACCATCTGCCAATCAATCGTGAGGCTGGGTGTGAAACTGAGAAGATTTGAAGACAGCAAGTGTCCTCTGGTGTGCATGCGTGCGTGTGTGTGTTTGCGTGTGTATGTGTTTTCAACCTTTCTCAACCACCTATTGTCTTAGCTGCAGCGGTTTCATTAGATCTATCCAAGTAAACATTGTTGGAAAGATTGTGGGAGTCGCTGTGAGGGGGATACAGAAACACAAGCACTGACATTCTGCAGTAAGTTTCCACGCTATTGTTAGGTAACCCAGTGAAGCGTCAGGAAAGAAATCATATGAAGGCATAATGGATTTCTTTCATGAGTGAGACTGATTGGCTTAAAAAAAAACAACAGAAAACATTGCTTTATATTTCCAGAGACGTGCTGTTAAGATGTAAAATTTCAGAGAAGATTGCATACATTTTTTAAAGGGGTAGCCACATAGAATCATTTTATAGCACAACCAATTAACTGTAAAATGCTGCAAATATCAAATATGACTTCAAAGACTTTGAAATTGGGCCTCTGTCTCTTTAAGAAGCTCCTGCTCTTTCTTAAATTCTGCCTTCAAGAAAACATCTCAACATGGATCCTCCTTTAACCCTTCAACAATATTTTCACAGTGTTGTACTGAGAAGTAGCTCCTATAATGAGTGCAGCAGATGCACAGTTCCACCAGGTGTTTGCTAATTGCTGCTGGCTAGTCTGAAGGAGCTCAGTTGTGGAGTGGCTGGGCCGGAGAGAACATGGAAGCTTGGAAACTGCAGCTTCTAGGCGGAGCTTTGTCCTCGGAGGCGGAGCTAGGTCCAACCAGGCGTTCTGCACAACAAATTGGTTGCCAAGGGAGATTAAAAGGATTTCTCATAAGTGCATGAAAGAATCACAGCAAAACTCCACATATGGTTCTGATGAGTGAATAACATTATAACATGATGAGAAGCTTTACTTGTAGCACTGCCACTTTAAAATGCCAGGGAAAAAAACTAGAACAGGTTCTCTGCGTGTTTGCGTCTCAATCCATCGGACGATTTAGAAACCTTTCATGTCTATTGACAACCAACAATCCGGTTCAGTTAAAACATGTTGCTTTAAGTAGGCCGTTTGTTAGAAAAGCAGCGGATAAGCGTGGTCCTTTTAGGCTCCGGTTACACGTGTGACTTGGTTGCGTACTCTGCCAAGTCAAAAAGGTTAGAGTGAAAAGATAATAATCGCATGACAACACCGAGACACAAACAGGAGTCTTCGGCATGCGTGCACCTGTCCGGGCCAAACTGAAACTCTCAACCCACGATGGGCAAGAACAGACGTAACAGCGACGTCATTTCATTCATTGAAGTTACACACACACACGCACACTCCTTTGAGGAAACACATGCTTGCAGCCAACCAAGGATGGCGGGTAGAAATTTGGCAGCTAGACAATAACCTACACTCAGATCTGTGAGAGTGTGTGTGTGCTCCACTGACTATATTAGGCGAGTGTGTCCGTGCAGCATGGGGAGGCGTGATGTCATGGTCACGCTGCGGAGGCATGACTCTACGTCTTATCTCGAAGCACTCTGCTTGTTCTCCTGCGGCTCGCCGTTGCCCCGCGGTGACGTGTGTGTGCGTGTGCGCCCCGAGAAAACCAGCGATTTTTATGACGCCCAGGGATACCAGCAGCGCCGCTGTCACACGAGTCGACTCAGGAGAAGCACACGCAGCATTAAAAACCAGCGAGGCGTATCGGCGATGCCTGAATTTTCCATTACTTATGCAACATGTCTGATTAAGTCACATACAAATACTTCTATTATGACGCAAGGGTTAGTTATGGGGTTAAGCTATATTAAGCAAGAGCACTAATAGTGACGGTGGAAGCATTAAGGGATTTTTTTTTTTTTTTTTTTTTGGTTAAGGGTTACGGCTTTAATTGGTCATTATTTCAACAATAAATTATGCCAAGTAATTGCAAAGATCTCAAAGTGACGTCACGGTTTTACCTTTTGTGGTGCAAATTGTCCTAACATCTTATTATTATTATTATTATTATTATTATTATCCCTGTTGTCGTCAGTCAAGGAGGAATGTTCGTCCTTTTCCTTGACTAAAATGAAATGAAGACATTTTTGCCGCAGGATGTGAACATAGTTTAGAAATTGATTTGGGGTTTTTTTAACGTGAAAACCAGTCAAAACTGTTTTGTTCTTAACCGTTAACAGGACTCCAACGCAAATTTTAATAAAAACAATATTCACTATTGACATTTTTCTGATCAGAATAATTGAATTTTGTTTTTTTCTTTGTCAGCAAAATTCATATGTTCAGTGCCACTTAATAAAATGATATTGTTTAGATGTCAGTCATTCATAACTAGTTTTTTTTTTGTGGTGTAGATTATTACAGCATCTCATGCAACAGATTATTCTCATTAAGTCAAGGCAAAAATTTTCATCCTCTGCTTTGACTAAAATAAAAATGAGAAGAAAAATGCTGGAAGATGGAAAAAAAACAGTCTGTTTGGAAATGAGATTGTTTCCCGTGAAACAATCTGAACTGTTTTGTTTTTAACCGTTAAAATTATTCGTTAACATTTTCCTCCACAGATGGACAGGTTTGTAACGTTATTTACAGTCAGCAAAATCTACATGTCCAATTTCACTTAATAAAATCTTTCTTTTTTTTTAGAATCTACATCTTAATCATTCATAAAGATTTTTTCACTTCAGCCACAACTGAGCAGTTTCTCTATTTCGAGTCAATGATTAATGCAATCTGCTGGGTTTCCTTAGATAGAAACTTTTTAAACTACTTTGAATAATTAATTGAGCTTCATGCGCTGTTTGAAAACTGGGATGTAGGACTGAACTGAGATGATTTTTCTGGAAAACGCCTCAAGATGACATTTGTTGTGAATTGACTTGAATTATTTCATCCTTAATTATTTCTCGTTTCTGTGTGCTTTGCTGGTCACATACGTGACAAAAAGATTATAATATTTTCTCCTATCAGGAGTTGGGGATCAGAATCTAACTTGATTCAAACCTGAAAATAGAAACTTCTTGTTTCAAAAGAATATATAAAACATGCAAAAGGGTGTATGTGGATTTTCCGAAAATTTGTTACATTATTAATACCAGTTTTGCATAATAATAGGGGACAGTGATGAGGTTTTACGGGTCTTCATATTTTTATTTCTTTTCTGATGGACAGTGAAGCTACAATAAAACACCAGATTTTTGACTAATATTTATATAAAACTGTAGGCCTTTGCGATATGCACTTAAAGTTTTGCCACAATAGTTTGTGAAACTATTGTGATTATGATGAAAGTCACCATAAGAAAACAATTTCTTCTTTTTCAGGCAACTGTATGGCTGTGACTGGAAGATGCAGCATTTACGCAAATACTTCCCCTTTGTAATAATAATTCTTTACTACACCAGTCACGTGAAGCGATGCCACTTGTATCACCAAGTTGCACACAGTAGCTGCATTTAATCCTACTTTCAAGTATATTGATATTTTTTGATGCAGGAATTGAACCAACATTGGACAAAAATAGTAAAAACACCCGACAAAACGTAAACAACGTTAATTAGAATTTATTGTGACGACCATAAATCAAAATCTTATCACGATAAGTAATGTGTCACGATAATTGATAAACGCCCAACCCTAAATACTAAAAGGTTTTCATTTCGAGCTCTACGGAACATATTTAAATCTCAATGCCGAGAATGGCAATACGTTTTCACGTTTGATAATATGAACACGACAAAATGACTGAAATTGTTATTACGCACATCTGCTTTTAGCAATTTAGCAAACACAAAAAATAAATAGTAAAATCTTCAACAGAGTAGAACAGTTCATATGTTCTTTAAAGGAACCCAGAGGTGCCATCATGTATACGCCCCCCCCCACCCCCTTTCCTCTTCCTCTTCCTTTCAGAGGTGTCAAACAGAGACTCTCCCTCTCTCTCTCTCTGTCTTTCTCGCCCGCTCTCTCGCTCGCAGCCACACAACGTCGGCTGTGTGAAGGCGGTGACTCCGCTGCTGGCTGGCCCACTCACAGGATATAAATGCTGCGAGCGCTGCCAAGGCGGTGAGGGGTCACACTATGGAGAATGTGTGTGTGTGTGTGTATTCTGGCTGTTGGCTGTCTGAGCGGTGACACCGGCAGCAGACGCCCTCATCCTGACGCTGCAGTGGAGATGAGGCTGGTTGTGAAACATTCCGATCACTTCAGGCCTTTCCTGCTGTCGCCCCTCCAGCATGTCCCACCCGGCGCCCACAGCGCTCCACACCCACTCAGCCCACGCGGAGCTCCGACGTCCACGGGGCGGCGGACCACTCCCTCACCCCCCTTCCTGCAGAACCACCTTCCATTATCAGAACCACCGGCTCGGCCCAGAAACGCTGGCAAGCGTCTGAGGAAGCTGCTGGAAAGGAACCAAAGCAGCTTCAGACGCGTTTCACCAGACATCTGAGGGAAGACAGTTGGAGAGACACGCAACTCTGGAGGGAAATCAGTCACCCTACTGGAACACAAAGACAGAGAGAAAGACACAGAAAGATAAAACCAGAAAGACTGGAAGAAAGAGGGAAAGGCAGAAAGACAAAACAATACAAAAATATAGAGACAGAACGACAGACAGAAACACAGAAAGAAGGAAAGACTGACAGAAACATGGACATAAAGACAGAAACATGAAGGAAGGAAGAAAGAAGGAAATAAATAAAGAAAGAGGGAAAAAACTGACAGACAGAAACCCAAAGACTAGGAGAGAAAGACACAAACATAGAAGCAGAAAAACAGAAACACAAAGACTGACAAAAAACAGAGAGAAGAAAGAAAACATAAGAAAGAAAGAAAAAGAAATGAATAAACATGCAGCTGCAGCCAGCAGACACCTGCTGCATCAGCTTGAGAAAACCTTCTCCACCAAGCATTTATTAAAATGCTTTAATAAACCTCGCTCAAATTCGCTTTTTAGATTGAAAACGAAGAACGCTGTTTCTAGCTCTATTCAAGCTTAAAGGGCCGGCTGTGCCAGAATGTGTTGATAAAAACGATCAACAAACTGCTACAATATTAACAAGTAGCTGTGTCTGCATTAAATAATGACTTTGTGAAAAATAAATAATACTGAACATCTTTTCACACTAATTAAAGCCTTTGGGAATTTGCAATTATATCTATATTTTTTTCCAATCAAAATCACAATTTTTGTAGAGCTAATTTAGAAATATTTGCAAGAAATATTGGAATATTTCCACTTGTGTAAGACGTTACATGTGACTTTTTGTTACTCGTCGTATCAATCACGGACTAGAACTTGACATCAAGTAATGCAGAGTCATAAAATAAATACTGCCACCTACAGGTGGGAGTTAGCATAACTTAAACCTAATGTTTTTGACTATTAATTCTAAAAATTTGCAGTTTTTTTGCATTAGCGCAAAAAAAAAAAAAAATGTAGGAATCTGTCACAAAAACCAGAGGGACTGAGATGTGAGATGCTTAAAACTTGGGATGTAGTTTTGTAATCTAACCCTGCTCCAAACTTCTGCTCCGGAGATATGCACAGAATCCAGATCTAATCCTGCTCTTCTGTTACTTTATTGGCACATTTAACTGAGAAAATGCTGATTTTGCAGTTATTTCTGTAAGCAACTCAGGACAAAAAAAAAAAGAAAGCTAAACTTGATCATGTCTCTCAAAAGGAAACAAAAAACAACTTTATGCTTGTGCCAGAGACCTCTGCGTATGCATATGCATGTGTGAAATTTGAGCCTGTCATTCACAGGAGGTTAAATATCCATCCAGTGGGAAGCTTTGTCTTTTCTCCACAGAGTAAGAGAGGCCGAGCTGGTCCAGCAGATGGGGCTGGGGCTCAGATCACCATCTGTCCCTGACATCCACACAAATCTGGCTGAGAGGGAGCTGTAAACACTCCATCTTACCAAGTATTTTTGGTCTGTTCCTACGGGAAATATCTTAGGACACTTGAGACAAGAGAAAACTAACTTACAAGTTACATTACAGCATGATATAGGAGCTAGTTTTAAGTCTATAATTCCTTGATATTGATCAAAAAGTGCTAATACTGGCAGATTATTTCACTCCTAACAAGGGAAAAATCTGTTAAATAATCTATCAGAGTAACTAGTACTTTTCAGGAATGCAAAGGAATTTTTGGCTTAAAACAAAATCCTATATCTTGCTGAGAAGTTACTTGAAACTTCGTTTTAGTTGGTTCTGCTTGGACACTGCAGGTATTTTCGGATGTTGACTGGGGAAAAGTTCCACGTATTGACGGCACCACCAAGACGCCCTCAGTCAGCTCTAGTTGTCATGTCAGGCCACTGGATGGCGCTGTGATTTTAGCATGTCATCGAACGCGCATGCGCTTTTGACCCTTAGCTTCCACCGCATTAGCTTCCACCTCACAGTAAACAGTATCCCGTCTCCCAAGAATGACGTGTTAATGTAACACTCATATGTTCCTTATCGGGTTAAGGAATATAACTAAACAGGCTGAGTAGCAGAACACAGCACAATGCTATCCGCCATTGTGTTTTTTTTTTGTTTGTTTGATTTTGCGTAGTATAAACCCTACAGCCGTGCGTTCTGCGCATGCTCGCTTTCACACCGGCCGAGTACTTCATATCTCCGCGAGGGGATTGTTACGGAAAAGTATCACTGTGGGACCTTGTTTTTTTTTTTTTTTTTTTTTTTTTTTTTTAAATGATTGCCTCCTGATAATGGCGTCACGTAAAGAGCGGCTGGATTTAGGCTTTAAGAGGAGAGCGGCTCTCAGTGGTTTCATCCCCACTGGTGGCGGCTCTACCGTGGCTAACCCGGTGTGGAGTCCGGGAGAACGAACTCTCCGGACGTGGACTCTCAGCTGTCCTCCTTCTCTCAGGCAGTCTTCAGGATGTGAGCTCTCCTCCTCATAATAAAGTTGCTTTAAACGCTGACAGAGACACACACAGAGAGAGAGAGAAACCCGCGGTCTCGTCTGGGGGCTCAACAGCAGGGTTGACTCACAGCCCCGGCCCACTCCTCCCCTCCCACTCAATCGTAGCCTCGTGTGGGAGGCAGCGGAGCCCGGGACCAGAGCCTCCGGCTGGGCACGCACACACTAACGCACACGCAGCCAACACGGGCTCCGGAGCTTTGGCTTTCAATTCCCCCTCACCCACACAGAAACAAAACACACACACGCATCATACATGCTGCCCACACACACGCGCGGTGCCCACAGTGATTTTTTTTTTTTTATTTATTTTTTTAGAGCACCTCTTTAATGATGTCACGTGCTTCCATCTGAAGGGAGCAGAGGGGAAACGCGTGGGAGTGTGTGGGCTGCTGAATGCTGTACGTGGGCTCCTCCCCAATCTGGGTTTTTTGGATTTGTTTCAGGGTTCGCGTCGAACACGCTCGAACCTTTCATGTCGACAGGTAGCGCTGGTTACCGCACACAAAGAGCGAAGCGATCAGAGGGTCTCCGCTGCGAAAAGGAGCGTTTGGGTGGGAGCAGCGGGGCTTTAGAAAGTTTAGTTTCACTAAATTATTGATCTGAGTGTGGTGCGGAGTGGACTCAAACGGAACCGACGAGCTGACCCCGCTTTCTGCTGACTGCATCGGTGCAGATGGCAAAGGATGTGAGAATCTTATCATCGGGACATGGACGTTTTTTTGTTGTTTGTTTTAAATTAATAAAAAAAAAATGTAATGCTGATGTGCACGGCGAGGAGCAGAAGCTGTGAAACACAGGTGGCAGAGCGACTCACTCACTTCATATCTAATGACTGACACCTTTAGAAAAAAATAAAAAAAATCCAACAAGAAATGGATAGACTTGCACAATGTGATACATCGTATGACGCCTGCACTGCGAGTAAGATTCAGAAGGGCCAGATTGCTCATTAGAATATCTCACATTTGTGTGTGGGCGAGTTTTTAGCAGTCCTTCTCCCTCTAGTCCCCGGTGCTGTTCCAGAAAAACACTGTTCTGTGTCCAATCCCAACCGGGATCTTAACCTCAGTCTGTCTGTTAAAAACAGTAAATCAATGCAGGAACTTCTGCCCAAGTTGCAGCAACCAGAACATGACAAACGGTGCCAGCTTGGAGATGACACACACACACACACACACACACGCACACACACATCACGGAGCAGCATGAAGCCCAGCCTGCTGGAGATTTCTGATTAGAACATCATAATCCTCAGGGATATATCTTCCTTCAAGTTACATTTCAAGTTTAAAGACATTTCTGATGATGCTCATGACGACAGCAGTGACAACATGAATCACCTGAGAACATCCTGCCAGGTGACGTTCTGATAGAATCGGAGAACAGATCGTCGTCAGTCGTCGCTCCCGCATCAGAATTTACAATCCTCTCGTCCAACGTATATCAGAGATCAAACGGTTCAAGTCGAGCCAATCGCGATGAACTGATTGCGGAAGAAATCGTCAACTAATTTAGTAATTGATTAATCAATATTTGGAGTATACATAGCCTGGGAGAACAACACAGTCAGAGCAGTAATTATGCAAAAACTCTAGAAAGAAAACAGACATTTTGCAGTTGAGATGAAAAAAGCGTCTCTTTCTGTAAATCTGTTCTGCTCGGCACTCAAGTGGCATTTTCTCCTTCACTTGGTTCAAATTGTGTTAAAAAATATTTCCTCTCAATCACATTTCACATTCACTAATCTAAAAAGTGAATCTACAGATTAGCAGGGTTTTTTTAAGCTCCAGATGCCTCCTTTCATACAAACGACCAAGTGTTTATTACTGGAATGCCTTGTTATTGCATTTTTACGCAATGACATTTTTATTTTCTGATTTAGAAAAGGAATTGAATTATGTGCTTAATTGTATATTTTAATGTATTTATAATACCGTGTAAAAAAAAAAAAAGCTTAGTGGTTCAACAGAAAATCTGCAGAACGTGCCCGTTTTTACACGATTAATCGATTAATCGTCAGAATAATCGAATAATGAGTACTGAAATACATGCGTACCGCAGTAATAATGTGTACAAATGATGCAGCTGTGTCTCACTGGTGATGACGGAGGTGGTTTCCATCAGCTGTATGAAGTCAGTTTTATCTTTGCATCGTTATCAGCTTCATCAGCAGCAGAATGGAAAGAAGAGCAGTCAGGCATTCAGCAGACGAACGGTCCGCTCTTTACAACCGAGGCTCACTGAGGCTTCGAAACGCTACCGGGACAAAACCGCTGGGCGTTTTCCATCAAACCATGTCAACATTTTAACCTCCTTTTTTTTTCATGAAGTCCTAGAGAGAGTCATGGCATCATTGTAAAGTGATGCAGAATTCCTCCAGCTGTTTTTGCTGACTGCCACTCAGCTGGCTGAAAGAAAGCTTTGGATCTTTTCAATCACTTACCAGAAAAGAACATATATATATATTTTTTATATTTCCATTCATGTAAAACAGGGGCATTTATTGTAAGCAAAGCAAAGGGCCACCACCCATTTGAGATGACTGCAACCAGCTAATATTTATATTAGAGATGAAAATGACAACTTAAAATTGCTGCTTATCAATATTCACCTGTAATGAATATAGATGTCGGTGCCCTTTCAACTCCTTGGAAAAAAAAGACATGGGCCGCCCGTATGGCTGACTTCACCACTGCCTCAGTTAAACTCCCCACAATCCTTTGCTGCATCCACTGCCACATGTCACATGACCAAACAAATACCACATGATCAACCACATGACCAGAAACCAACGGCAACAAGATAAAAATGGATATCAGCTGTTAATATCACCAGTTCAATTTATCGGACAGATACTGATATTTTAGAAAATGGCTGATATCGGTTGATACCGACATTAGAGCCGATATATCGCGTATCTTTGCTTTTACTACTGTTGTTATGCTAATAAGAGCATAATGTATATGTCACATAAAAATCATGTTAACTTGAAGAGTATTGTTGTTTAGTTTTCAGTTTATATTTTTGCTTAAGTGTCTGTATTAAAATCAAAAGCATTGCAGGTTACATTATTAGAACTGAAAAATCAACATGGCTGTGCACTTTAGCAGAAGTAGGAATAATTATGTTTTTTCTTTTCTCTTTGAAATAAAAGCAATAATATCAGGCTATGCATTTCTGTCCAGAAATTTTGCAAATAACCCAAAATTCATTACCATAGCAACATTACTTGTTTTGATAAAAATCAGAATCAGAATATGGAGCCCGACCCAAAACCAAAACAGCTGAACGGATTCAGTTTTCCACATATCGACTGTTTACAAAACGGTTATAAACAACTAGCGCATACGTTATAATTGTGTTGTGGTGTATGTTCATAAATCCGGTGATTTATGTCTGTACTCAGTTTTATGAAGCATAATGCTTTTAGCAGTCACTTGTTATATTCACCTGAAGACATCATACTCTCATAAACAAAGGTGTAAAGTTACTTTTAGGAAGTGTTGGTGTAAAAAGGATCAACTCAGAACTGATATATGTTTTAATTTTCTTTAATATTTACTTGTTAGTGGATTCGAATCAGATTTGTTTGTTTTTATGAGGATCAACCCAAAGTGACTTTTTTGCGCGTTTTGACCTTCCATAACTGTCCTGCAGAAAACAGAATCTATGTGTTGATCATCTATTTATGTTGCTCTCTAAATACAGAAAATTGGACACCTGAAAATATGCAATATCTTCTTATGAATATGACCAAGAGAGAAAAACAGGAGCTTGCACAAACCATATTTTGCTTAAGTATTCAATTTCACATTTCAGACATCGCAACATAAAAAAAAAACATCTGAAATTGGAAGACCCTTCTCTTATAAAACTTTCTGAATGTAACCCTGCCCAACCTGTGTTTTTTTTTTATATCTTCACTCATTGATTTTGAGTACATTTTAAAAGGGACTAACTGGTTTTTCTCTCTTGTGCTCGTCTGTCTCAGTTTTAAGTATCAATTCCCATCACTTCTCACAGCAGCTTATATTAATTGCTTGTTAATCTGAGGTTTTCTGACTTGTTTGGGGTATGGAGAGCCAAAAGTGCCATAGTTCAATAAATAAATGAAGCTTTAAATTATTGTTTACATAATTACACATATGATTATTAAAATCAGAAATCAATGTATGTAATTGGTTATATGCCATTTACATAAAAAAAAAGCTAAAAGTGTAGTTCATGAGAATATATTGATGCACATCATGAACTGATTTAATCTGCCAAGGTCAAGGATCAGTATGTTGACCTGGTCAGCCAATCAGATGTCATATACATATAGCATATGAAGTTATGATATATAAACAAAGACTGAAGCGCAATTAAACGTCATATATTCATTTTGTAGTTAATCATTTCTCTTTTAAATACATGCTTGATCGACGATAACTTCAAATAATTATAATAATTTGATTTAGTCATTCCAAAGAAGGATTTAAGTTATTATATACTACAGTAAATATTGTTCTAACGGGACTGTGACTCTGTGGTGATCAGGTTCACCTGTACGTCGATTCCCAAACATCATGTGACACAAGTGCCCCCTATTGGACGCGTCGGCCTGTTAAAGGGCATGGGAGACAAAAAATAAAAAATACAAAAAATCACTAAGAGAAAAAAGAATCAGCTTTAAATCAAAAAAAAAAAAAAAAAAAAAAAAAAAAAAAAAAACCCCGGGCCTGATGAAAACCGCGCGGACTGGCGGGACCGGGGCCGAAGGCTCCCCCAACCCCCCCGGCCCGGGGGGGGGGCGGCGGCG